>JANSVA010447012.1:0-17120 GCA_025504915.1 Erythroxylum reticulatum | reverse complement strand
CTTTAACTTAATTCCCTTTTGAACTAATTACTTCAACTATCATCTTTACAATCCAATTATCTCCAATCTTCTTTTGATTTCTTTTTCCTTTTTTCTTTGTTTTCCATAAAAATCCCATAATTTTCTATAATTTTTTAAAATAAATCCTAAAATCACCAAAATTCAAAAATATCACAATTCCACTAACCCATAAAATTTCTAAGGGAAAAACATTCATAATTCTTAAAATTTCACAAATCAATCCAATTATACCCAGAATTATTCATGACTGCATGTACACTTATTTCCATGTGCAGATAAATTCACTATTCAAGTAGATGTGTATGGCATATTATGTATGAGCATCAAGATGCATTTCTTATCTCTCATTAATCACTCATTTTTACTATTCTAGCCTCCCTACAGGTAATGGGATGTTATATCAAAAGTCACCGTCATGCTTTTTCTCTTATTTATTGTTTTTTCCTTAACATGGGTAACGGGATATTACAATTCTCTCCTCCTTAAAAGAAATTTCATCTTCGAAATTAATATCTGATTAATCAATAAGGCAGGGGTAATATTAACTCATATGCTCCTCTATTTCCCATATAACTTCACCACTTGAATACTTTCTTCCAAAAGACCACAATTGATAGATTCAATAGGTCTCTTAATCCCTTGTTTAGATATCACGCTTTCTTAATTATTTCCTTGATGAGTTTCAGATTACTCAAATTTTCACTTCTAGTTTCAATAACACATATATTGGATCATAACAATACTTCCTAACCATATCCATGTAACACTGTGTGAATCTGAAACATCTTTTATAGTTAATACTAACTCATAAATCCATAGTCCTATTCTCAATATAGTTTTATATGGACCAATTTATGTCAAACTTAGTTTCCCCTATTTACACCTTTATCTCCATCTAAGTGCACTTGGCAAGGTGATACTCTTAGAAGTATTTCATCTTTCGCTTACTATTTTACATCTCTTTAGTGTTAATACACTTAACTCTTATATCTATCTCACGATATTCCATAACCTCAATGTTGAACTACTTAACTCATTCGTTATTGTCTTGGATCACTTAACTCTTACTACAGATTCATTTCGCTCATCAATAGTATCTTAAGTCAATTCTGGCCTTCGACTGTTTTTAGGCCCTCTTCATTTCAATGTAGGGGTGAACGACTCCTTTTTGTTATATTGCACCTCATAGAGTATTCTAATGATATCACTTAGAACTATACATTGACCTCATGCTCCTATGAACTCCAAAATATAAGGTTTAAGCATATCTCCAATAGTTAAGACTGTTACCAAATTATATATGTAATCACTTGGTTCCACATTCTTAACCATCAAAGGCCTTTTCGATGTATTCCTAAAGATGTATGTCATAAGTTATTATTGCGCTTCTCTAACAATCTCTTTACTCAATTATCTTCATCAGGTACACATACTTCTTATTTCAATCACAAAATATTATTCTTCTGATTCAAACTCAAAAATTCAGATTCATTTTCAATTTCCTTGATAAGATTCACAACTTGAAATCCTCAATTTAGGCTTTGTTGATTCTTTCATGTGAAACTAATCTTAAATTTCAATGCAACTAATAACACTTCATTTTACCCCATATTCAACTTAACATTTTATACTCTTCATTGCACTAGATTTTGTAACCTCGATATCTAAATTTGTGCTACACCGTTATTGAATTTTCTATTCAATACATTATATTTCAACACTAGCCTTGTTGAGAAATGCTCATTTGTACAATTACAATCTTCAAGTAACATCTATTCATTGTCTCAGCCTTATATTCAGTTCTTTCAAACTCTATAATTACCTCAAACTTTAATGTTCTGAATAATTCATGTTTCACTGTACATATAATGTCTCAAAGCTTTCAAGGAAGTTACTATTACAACAATTCTAAATCATATTCTGAATAATTCAACTCATAAGACTTTGATTGTTTCATGCATACAAACTCACTTTATTTTGCTGCATTAGATCGCATCTTAATCTCTGGTGTGAAACATCATTGTCTACTACATAATCTCCAATTCCTAATGATACTATTATCATTGGCGTTATAATTCCTAAAAATGCTCTTTATATTCAATAGCCCATACAATTTACACATTTTTCCTCAGACATTTCTGTCAAAGGATAAGATCATTAAAAACTCCTCAACAACTTCTGGTAGTGTCCAATATATATATATATACAGTTCTAAAGAACTCGAGATCTCTTATAATTTCCTTAGAGTTTCTCACTTCATTATTACCTCAACTTTCTTTGGATCTCTTTTAATCTTCAATATCATAATACTATCGAGGGCATTTGTTAATTCAAACAATTATTGCCAAAGCTCCATATGCCCTTGATTAGTTCTCGTAATTCCTTAAGTCACTAGTTCCCTAATGAGATAATATTATATCATGTTATTTTCAATTTCCCAATTGACTTATCTCTCTCAAATAATTTTCTCCATTCTTTATTTTTCCTCAGATTTCACATCGACTTATTCCAATGTTTACTTATTCATACTAGTTTCTTCACACATTTCAATTTATTTGTAAACTTTAATTCCCGTGTTGGTAACACATTCATCAGATATAATTTGTATCTCCTAAACAAATTTGCACAGAATATGATGTGAAACCCAGTTCTCCTTACCTTAATAATAATGTTACCTCAAATTCCAAAAATCCACTCACATAATTAGATACTTTACCTCAAACAAAATGCATACACTCTCAGTAGCATTTTCTACCTTATGCTTGAGTCTTCGCTAGGGATATGACTCCAATATTCACTTTTGATTCATTCCTTATTCATTTCTGACTTGTTGTTTCATTGGTCAATCTTAAATTGAATCATCTGGTTTGTTGAACCTATCTCAGTGAAATTTTTCTTTGAAAGAAGATTTCTTAGTACTATCCTCGATATTGCTCATAAAATCCTTACCAATCAACTATTTTTCATGATTACTTATCAGTCATTCTTAGTACCTCAAGAAGATCAATTTCAACTTTTCATAATATCTCAATAAGGTCAATTTATGTCATAACTTATATGATTAGAACATCATTTATAATAAGGCGTTAAGCAAATTCGTTTACTTTAATACCTTGGTTTATACTATCCAAAATCATTACATCTTATCTAGAGATGTATTTATGTCAAATCTCCAATTAATAACATTTGCTAATGATACTTGAATTCAATCGATTCCAGACAACATTTCTATCTTTGTTCTTGCCTACATTTGGGGTATCTCAACACAATCGTGATAGAAACATACTTTTGTTAGGCTACTATAATGCCCTATACTTTCCTCCTCTCATTATCAAACATACTAACACAATTTTTTTTTCCAATTTTCCAAAATTTTCCTCTTTTGAGGCTACCTCATTTTGATAATGAGTCAACTACCATATTGAGTGCATCAATTCTTCTCATTTGATTCATCATCTTCTTCTTTATCTCATTCATACATAAAATCCTCTCTTATATACATTTCTATCTTTTTTCCTTACTACACATCATTCATCTCTTATAAGGTCATTTATGACTATTTTATTCCCTTTTTATTCCTTCTACATTTCTATCCCATTTTCCTATTGTCATTATTTCATCTTCCATATGTATATCCTCAATCCATTTAGAATTATAAGTGCAAAATCATCATAAAATTCTGATCTCAATATCACAGACATATTATTACAATAAATCAGAACTCTTATCACATTTATCTTACATTCATTTCAAGTCCAAGTCTAACCTTTCAAGGTCATAGAAAATTTTGTTTTCTTTCAACTTAGCTTGTACATTTTAAATCTCATCATTCATGTTTATATCCCTATTTTCCTTAAACAATCCATGACTGTGTATTCACATGTATACAACATTCAAGGACATACAACCAAAATACAATATTGACATCATATTTAATAATACTGATCTTAACCTCTATCTTTCCTTTGCATGCAGTAATTATACTCTCGTTTGCCTAACGGGTATTCTTTTGAGTCTTGGAAAAATATTTGCAAATTTTGGGTGAGTTTTGCAAACTTAATGAGTGACCATCATCGATGGCTCATCCAGTCACATAACACATAATCACATTCACAACATTTCACACTTCACATTCAATAGATATAATCACTCATATTATACATATGCAGTGCACATGAGACCCACTTTCCATTTGTTACTTTGTTGTGACCGAGTGCCTAAACTGTCTCACATAGTGCTCATTGACAACTATCCCTTATCCGCTTGGGGGATACAAGGCTCATTGAACGTTGAGCTTGAGGCTCTGATTCACTTTTGAGCTCGAAGTTCATTTTCACTCGTTGAGCTTTAAGCTCTAATCGGTGGCTACTCTAGTCACATCAGCCATTATATTTCATGCATTCATGAAATGAAATGCATCAATCACATTTGCATGATCCACATTCACTCACATTCACATATCATCGGATCGTAGTCCGACATTTAACATTAGAGTTGAGTATTACTTTTCATTTACATGCAAATGTACATTCAAATCACATTTGTCATCCGACCGGAGTTCGGCATTTAACAATCATATTATTCACACTTATTTAATCTCATTCATATACAAGTAGCACTTTAATAGTTGATCAATACAAAATTCAAAACATAATAAACAATGAAATGACATCATCTTGGTCTACTCACAACACACTGCAAATTAGCAATTGCTTCCAAATTTTGGAAATGTCTGAATGTGGACATTTAACCTGCACATCCCATTTATGCAATACACACGTACACACAATAATAATTGCACAATTGTAAGCATTTATTTATGCACACGTGTATATGGACTATGTACAATGCATGCTCAATGACAACCCTGGGTATTTATCCATCAATTTCATCACAAAATCATTCTCATATCAAAACTCATCTAGGTATAATTTATACTTTAAGTTTATGCCTTACTAAAACCATTAAAATCATAATTCATTTCTCATTGAATCACTTCAGATTTTTCCAAGACACCCCTTTCAAGTCTACTGTTCACGTTCAATCAGAAAGTGAAAATGAGGTTATTTGGTCATACTCTCTTCTAGAAAAGTGTTCCTATACGTCTTATGTTTCCTTTGACATAAAAATTACTCAATTTGGTTCAGTAATTTGGAAGATATGCCTCAAACATTTTCGGGTTGTTCAAATCCAATGACAATATACTATGCACAACTTCCATCCAGAATTTGAACATCTTAGAGGCTAAATCATAATTCGAATTTTTCATATGATTTGTAGAAATATTTATTTAGTTTACTACAAATCAAAAATCATCTTATTTGAAATCCTACATATCCAAATATAATCAAAATATTGAAACATGTTCAGTAAAACAACACCAATTCATACCATTTCAACAGATTCTCTCACTTTCCTTCAATCAATCTTTTTCAAATCAATTCATAATGCTACCAATTTTTGTGAAGTGGTATAACAATGTCTTAATAATCCAATGTTTGAAGAATAAAGTCATTTGGAGGTCTAGAGAATAAGTTTTGATCAAAAGAAGCAAGATTGTTTAGTAGAAGCCAAAATCCCAAATGCACGATCATGTAAAAGCACGAGGGTGCAAATTCACTATACCCCAAAGTCACCGTTGTTCTTTTGCAAAGTGGTGCTTTTTGCATACGGTCTCAGAAGTCTCATATTCTTGCACAACTGTGCTTTTTCCACTTAACTCAAAAGTCACTGTCCTGTATATGTGCGACGGTGCAATTCCACTTCTTCTTCTCCACTGACATCTCAACTTTAAAACTCCATAAATTTTTATCCATAACTCCAAATTTCACAAAATTTATATAAATGGAAATATAAAATAAATATATACAACTTTCATGAAGAAAAGTTTATCAAAATATGTCTAGATCAACACAGAAAATTCATGGAATTTTAGATCAAAAATTTCCACTCTCGTTGTTCATTCCCAGAATTTTTAGACAACTTCCACTTTTCAAAAACCAACACCTCAATTTTTAATCTACTCCACTTCACTAAACTCACTCACCACAATTTACACTACCTCTAAAATGCAATTTTAACCAAGTTTCATGAAGAAAAACAAATATTAATAGTTGACTCTTCATGCTTTGCCATACACCGTTCACTGCTTTTTCAACTTTTTATCACATTCACTATTTTCTTCTTAACCTTCATTTTTACACTCATTCCCATCTTAAACCATCATTTTACAATTACTCTTTACTCAAAAACCATTTTCTTGATCAATCTCTAAAGCATTCACTTACCCACGTAAACTCACACACACATATATATATGCACAGTGAAGAAACAAAAAAACAGAGTATACCACCTTTCCATTCTTTAATTTCCTACACTCATCTTATACACCATTTTATTGCTATTTCAAACTTCAAAAATCATTTCCACATCACCTGATCACTAGTAATCTCAAATACTAAATTAACACGATAACCAAAATTTTCATCCCATCAACACTGTGTTCATATATATATATACACATACGTAATGCCATGATCCATACAGTAACAATAATTCATCAAATTATTTCATAAATCCACAACTCTAAAGGATTTTATTTGCTACTTGTTAAAACCTCCAAAAGCTTCAACTATATTCAAGCCCTAACTCCATGCAAGAATCACGTATTCACTGTGTAAGCCGACCAACTTCTAGTTTTCCTTAGGTAGAAAAGACAAATAGCAGTGTGGTAGAGGAAGGAAAAACAAAGTAATTTCTCAGAAGGTGTTTAATGAAAAACTCTATATATGGAAAGAATTTCAGAGAAGGTGATATGATGAGGAAGGAGACTTAGGAAAACTTGGTCTTTTAACTCACAGATATCATTACTTACTTTCTATAAGGTTCTTAAAAAAATCACTTAGTCAGTGACACTTGTCACTTTCCTAATGCCTAAGCTCTAAGTTAGTTTCTTTGGAAACTAACTCCATTTAACTCTCATCTTTACAATCCAACTATCTCCATATCTTCATTTGATTTCTTTTCTTCTTTCTTCCTATTTTCCATAATACTCTATAAATTCTGAAGTAAATCCTAAATTCACCAAAATTCACAAATATAATAATTCCACTAATCAATAAAATTTCCAATATAAATAAATTCCAAATTGACAAATTTCTCAAAAACCACAACTCAGTCCAAATATACCCGGAATTATTCATGAATGCATGAACAATTATTTTCATGCGCAACAATTTCACTATTGAAGTGTATGTGTATGACATATTATGCATAAGCATGAAAGCGGAGGGGATGAGTACACTATGTACTCAATGAGCAAGAAAAACATTTATCGCTAATAGAACTCGATACACACCAAGACGGTATAAATAATCTATGAACTGGACATACCTGACATAGAAACACATAGACCTAGCCTATGACTTAACGTATACTGGTTAGGAACTATATAGGCCTAGCCTATTAATCACCCATCGGGTGAATATAGGTTCAAGTTCTAGTACATAAAAGTAGAAAAACATCACATATATAAATTAAATCTTGTTAGAAAATAAATATCAGAATAAGTCAAAACAATCATGTATGTCGCTACTAGTCAGTCAAACTAGTATGCACACCCATCGATTCCCGATGTTAGCTTGACTTTCATTTGTGTGAGTCTAAACTACAGTTCATAAGAGCGTTATGACCCTGATGACCTCATCGGTGTCTAGACCCTAGATGTGGAATCATCTGCAAGTCCTGTAAAAAGATGTTGATACGATACTCAACTTTTATATACCAGCATCAAGGGTATGGGAGTCACTTAACCTATTGTTCCTAGCACACGATTGGCCAATCGTTACCTCACCAATCAAAAAAATCATAAACAAATATCAAGTACTAAAATCAAGTAAGGCACTATGCCTTTATTTATTAGTCCAACTGATAAAATGGAACTGTGTCATAGCTCTAAGCCAAAAGAGAACACCTACAGGCAGAATACATGACTCAATTATGCATATGCAAATTTCAAAACATTATTTCATGCAATAAAAGTAATCTTTTACACTCTAAGTGAAAAGTATTTTTCAAAACAATGTCATTTCTTTAATACACAAGTATACTAGCATCCATTTGACATTCAATTCTACTATGCATTACCTAGATTCAAAATTCACATACAAGTCATCATGCAAGTCTTAGGATGTTCTAATCCTATTTGAGAGATATAGTTTCCCCAAATCACCTCAAAAGAAGGTGTACACTCCCTTGACTTCAACAATCCTCAATATGAGCTCCTTGATCCACAGCTCCCGAACCTTTATACATTCAAATATACAATGTATTTACCACTTAAACATGTATCTCATATTCATACACCACCACAACCAAATTCATCCCTAATCAATCATCATAGATGTTATTCTAACATATGTCAATAGGTCAATAATTCACTTACTAATCCAACTTAATGTCTCCTTAACCATCAAGCTAACCTAACCTTATGTGCAATGTTTACATCATTTTCTTTCTAATGTTCCTTTTGTGAACAAGTTGTCTTCTTTTAATCATAACCTCTCTACAAAGATCCAAACTTCATAATTCTTGTGCCTACCGAAACTAGAATTCTATTAGTCTTAATATATCCAAACATTACATAAACAACATCTCCCTTTAAAATATAAGATCCATCCAAATTATGTCCTGTTTCTGGTAAGAAATAGACTGCCAACCAATACTCAAACCACAATAAATCATTATCAATAAATCTCATTAAAAAAACCATTTCACAGAAGCATTAATAAGACATCAATAATAATTTTTCATTTTTATACTTTCACTAATTCGGACTCTAAGGTCCTAAAAAATCAGGAAATAATAGAAGGTTCATGCACTAGGTCTATCACAGGCAGTATTAGGGATACAAGCATAACCTGAACTCTAGTCACTATTTTGTCAAGACACTTTCACAGAGGTCAAGATAAGACCTATATCTACAACTTTCATTCTTTGAGTTTCTTCAAATTCGTGCTCTAAGGATATCAAAGATAGATCGAAAAAGAAAGCTGAAATTGAAACCATAATTTCAACTTACCTTGATAACTTCTTTCCTTCTCTTCTCTTCCCCTTTTTCTCTCCTTCTCTTCTCAATTTACGCTTTTCTCCCTCTTCTAACCTTATGGTAGACCTTCACTCTTACTTATATTGCCTTTTCATCCATTTTCTCTAGAAAATTTAAGAAGGTCAAACTAATCTATATGTCACCACTTCATTGGTCCATGTGTCACCATCCTATTGGTACATATGTTATCCTTCAATTGGTACATATGTTACTATTCTATTCATCCATGTGTCACTTACTTTAGGTTCCAAATTTAACTCATTTTAAGCCTTCATATGTAACTACTTGTAAGGTTACACATGTCACCAATTGTAAGGCTACACCTGTTACCAATTATAAGGCTCCATATTTCACCATTTGTAAGCTACATATGTCACCATTCTATTGCTCCACATGTTACAAGTCTAAAGTGTCATTTGTCATAAACTTAAAGGGCCACTTGTCGATATTATACTCAAGCCACTTGTCATCCATTTAACTGAGGCATTTATCACTTATTCCCAATGCCACATGTCACCATTTTATAAGCCTAATCAACCTAAATTCCCGTATGAAATTTTTCTTGCTCTTTAACATTTTTCTTAAACTAGATGCATATATCACCTCATCAATTAATTAATTGTAACAATAAATTTCCAATTCACTAATTATAATCCATCAATTCATGTTATTGGTAAATCAACATGCAAAATATTGGGAATGCACATTCATATCACATTCATTTTCATTCCATACTCTGGAATATGTCAATTGAGTGCATATACTATCTTACAATATTTTCTAAATCATGATTCATATGTGTATACGAATATTATGCATGTGCACGAAATGCATCTCATAAATTCTTAAATGAAATAACTCATATGACTCAATCTAACAGTTTAATCTCTTGACAATTTTAGGAGGCATAATATTACATGGTATATAGACTGGAAACTCACAATGTAACTCCCATGAGGCTTATCTTTCGTCACAAATTCTCCTATGAAGTAGTAAGGTTCTTATGACTTACAATGTCGTAATTTTCCAATCATTAAGGATGAATTGGTTGTGACTGAGTTTTCTAATTTTGAAATCATATGGTGGGATATATTGGTTTCAATTTGGAGGAGAAATAGTCAGATACTTGTAAAAACAAAAAATGAAGGATCTAATGATTTGTAAAATAAAGATTAAATGTTTTATAAGATTAATATGGATACCACCATAAATATTATTATATCTAACTATGAAATCACATTTTTAAATAACTGTTTTACATAAATGAGTAATGTTGATAGATCTTGGATGTATAGACGATTAACATCTGATGGTCTCATTAATCCTGAGTTTATTGAGGGAGTTGAAGCTTTTATTCAATATGCATATTCTCAACCTGCATATATGGATGATCCAAAGATTAGATGGCTATGTTAAAAGTGAAAACATATTTGTTTTCTTCCTAGTGATGGAATGAATCTCCATTTGTTAAGAAAAGGGTTTGTTCTAAATTATTTTGAGTGGACACGACATGAGGAGCCATTAATTTGTAGCACCTTAAGAGGTAATGAAGTAAACTCGTCAATAAATATGGATAGGGGGACTAGATTTATAAACAATAATGTGGGTACAATTGAAAATCTTTACACCCAAATGATTTATGATGTAGTTGGTTATACCTTTCAAGCAAATACAGAGAATCTTGAAGAAGAATTAAACCCAAATGCCAAAAAGTTTTTTGACTTACTAAAATTTGCTAACAAAGAATTATGGCCAAATTGTGAGACTATGACTAAATTATCCTTAATTGCTCGAATATTGACTATAAAGTCTAAAGGGCATGTTTCTGATAGAAGTTTGGATAAAATTCTTGCTTCATACAGTGAATCATTGCACCCTAATCATACAATGGTTGATAATTTCTACAATATGAAGAAACTTATTAGGAGTCTTGGTTTACCAGTTGAAAAAATTGATTATTACAAATGGGGATGTATTTTGTTTTAGGGAGATGATATGAAATTACAAGAGTGTAAATTTTGTGGTCAATCTAGGTTCAAACTTAGAACATGTTCTATGAAACAGAAATTAGTACCGTATAAGTGGATGTATTATTTCCTGCTAACATCGAGACTTTAAAGACTATATGCCTCTAATATTATGGAATCTCACATGAGATAACATAAGGAACATGAACAGGACAATGGAATAATGAGCAATCCATCGGATGCACTCATATGGAAATATTTCAATAAAACCCATTCTGAGTTTGCAGCTGAAAGTCGAAATGTTAGGTTAGGACCATCGACAAATGGATTCCAACCTTTTGGTTAATCCGACTAACAACATTCATTATGGCTAACATAATTTCTCCTTATTGTTTGCCTCTATGGATGTGTATGAATGAGGCATATATGTTCTTAATGATGATTGTGCTAGGGCCTACGAATCCAAAGCATAAAATTGATGTATTCTTACAACCATTAGTATTTAAATTGCATCATCTTTAGGAATTTAGGGTAGAGACATATGATATGTCTCTTAAACAAAATTTTTTGTAAAGAGTAGCTTTGATGTGGACTATTAGTGATTTCCCTGCATATGTTATATTGTCTAGATGAAGTATAACAAGGAAATTAGCTTGTCCTTACTGTGGTAATGATTTTGATGCATTTTATCTTCCTAACAGGGCCAAAACATCTTGGTTTGATAACCACAGGAAATTTCTTTCTCCAAATCATCCATTTAGACTCAATAAACAAAAGTTTATTAAGAATAGGATGGTACAAACACCTCCTCCCCTCACAAAAATGGTGAAGAGATATTGCAGGATATTGATGACTTAGGGTTGTTGAAAATTACATAACTTGAAGCTGAAGAAGTTAATAGAAGCATTAGTGAAAACTTTGATTAGAGAAAATAAAGTATCATTTCGAATTTTCCATATTGAAAAACTAATTTGATACATCATAATCTAGATGAGATGCATATTGAATTTTTTTTGATAATTTGTTCAACACCATAATGAACATTGAAGGGAGAAATCATGAGTTGATTTGAAATTTTTTTAGAAGGAATGAGTTAGATAAAGATCTTCACACGGGTAAATATCCAAAAGCATGTTACAATTTAGACAAAAAAAAAGAAGATTTTGTGTGAATAGTTGAAAAATCTAAAGTTTCCCGATGGTTTTGTTTCAAACTTGGCAAGGTGTGTGAACATGAGGAAGTACAAATTATTTGGGATGAAAAGTTATGATTGTCATGGGTTTATGCAAAGGTTAATTCCAATCGTATTTTGGTAGTTACTACCAAATAAGGTTTAGGAAGTTATAACAGAATTAAGTTTATTTTTCAAAAGCTTAACATCATCTGAAATAACGTTGGCTAAAATGGAAAAACTAGAAAGAGAAATTCTAATTATCTTCTGCAAATTGGAAGGGATTTTTCCTTCAAGCTTCTTTAACTGTATGGAGCATCTACCCGTGTATTTAACACACAAGCTAAACTTACTGGTCCAATTCAATATTGATGTATGTATCCATTTGAGAGATAATTATAGTTAATATTCAAATAAAAATTATAGCATGTCTTAATCAAAGAATTGTAATAACCTTATTTGTAATGTAGGTTTTTGCATCACTTGAAGAAAAATGTAAAAAACAAGGCTAGGGTTGAAGGTTTGATATGTAATGCTTATTTAGTGGAGGAAGCAAGTGCATTTTGTTCATATTATTTTGAGCTATATGTGCGCACAAGAGAAAGAAAGTTCCTCATAATGACAATGGGGGCGAACCAGGTGATATTGATGGTAACTTATCCATTCACATATCTAGGACGAACATATGGACATTCAATAAGAAGAATGTTAATAGAAGAAGAAATAGAGGTTACCTACGGTTATCATTTTATTGAAATGTTAAGAGGTTCAACCTTTTTGTGTAGTAAATTTAAGTTGATTTTGAAATTGATTATTTAAATTTTCGAAGTTAGTGTTGTTCACAACTAGATTACATAATGATACATTTAGATTATACGAGGAATGATTACATGAGCTAATGCTCGAAACAACACATGATGATATGAATAAAGAAGTTGGAAGACACTTTCCTCGATGGTTCGAGAAATATGTAAGTAGTCACAGAATTGCAATAATTGAAATGGTTGAATTATTAGATCAAAGTGTTTAAATGGCATTATACTATTCAATATGAAATAATTTTTTTGTTGTAGGTCTTAGAAAATCCAATAGAGAATAACTTCATACGTGATCTTGTGAAAGGACCTTTGCAAACTATTAAATCATATTTGGTGTATTTTGTTAATGGATTAAATTTCATATAAAATATTATGTTTATAGCATGACAATAGTAAATAGTGGGGTTTGCATATAGGGAGAATTGATGGATTACTATGGTAAAATTATTGAGATACTTGAAACCGAGTACTTGCATTGCCAAAAAAACAGAGTTTGATATTTAAGTGTGACTGGTTTGATCCCACTCTTAATGTTGGAACAAAAGTGCACAGTCAATACAATCTAGTTGAAATCAACCAGTGAGGAAGATTTCGAAAATTTGAACCTTTTGTATTAGTGATGCAAGCGATCCAGGTGTATTATATCCCTTTTCCCAACTTACGATGAGATAAGTTAGATTGGTTGGTCATTTGCAAAGTAAAACCTCGAGGTGTTTTTGAATTACATGGAAAAGGAGAAAATAAGAGAATTGAAAGTGAAACGCTTTAGGAAGATGTTTATGAAATAAATGCATGCATAACATATGATGAGAATAGACTTTTGAGTGATCCAAATAATGAATATGTTAAATTTTCATCTGGAGAGGATGAGGAGGGCAATAAATCTGAAGAGAATCTTGAGTTTGATTATAATTCTTCAGAAAAAGAAGAAGATGATGATTTTGATTTTGATTTACAATTAAGTGATGATAGCGATTAATTGATGTTTGTAATAGAATATTATATGAACAAATCTATTATTGCATTAACAATATAATGTTATTTGTGTTTAATTTATATTATTCTATTACTGGAATATTCAATAAAATGTGAATTTCAGATTAAAAAATGCCAAAAAGAGAAAATAGGATTTGTTGTGGCCAAGGTTCAAGTTACCACATTTTTTTGGGTAAAGCATCACATTTTGTAGATGTTACAGAATCAGATGTTATACGTCCAACTACTACACATTCAGATGAGACATCACCTTCCCAACTTATAGTCCATGTATAGTCACCTTTTATACCTACTGTTACACCATCCAGCAGCCTTGTTACACCATCCACCAGCCCTACACCAATAAAGATATTAGGGATAAACATTGTAGACGACGGAGGCGGCCTCTAGCCTAAAGCTAAGGGAGTTGATGAAAAAAGTTACATCACAATTGTCAACAATCTATTAGTGAAGTTCTAAAAATTTTGTAATTCATGCATGATAACACCATAGGTTTATACTTAAGTTATACGTTTTAATTTGAAAATGATCTAAAAATGCTTATATATTAAGTTGGTTTCGTCTGGAACGTGCTCTAGAAATATCTCATCCAAGTTCAAAAAGATAATAGATCTTGAGGGTTATACATGGAAGAATGTCTCTCAGGCGACAAAGGATTTTTATTACCAAGAGTTTGAGGTACCAAAAATATATTCTTTAATCTTTTTTATTTTATCTAATTTTATACATTAATTAGATAAATATTTTCGTTTATAAGTACTTATATTATGTTTTTCTTTTTTCTTCATAAATAATTTTTTTGGGATTTTGAATTTTATGATGTAATTTATAATGTATGGGAGAGGTGAACTCGTACACGTTATAGAGACTTTCTTGGTTCAATACATAAGAATAGTGTACGACCACTATATATATCTGAAGCAATTTGGAGTTGTTGGCAACATTATTGGGCATCATGTAAGGCAATGTCCATTTTAGGGCGCAATTATGCCAACAGACGTGGAGGACCGAATGGAGAGGGTCTACCTGTACAAACTAAAAGATCTTTGACCCACTAGGAGCATACACTTCAACTTGTAAGTATAAAAACTTTACACTTATATTCTGATTTTCGTACTTTGATGTATGAAATTTAGAATGAAAATATATTTGTGTTATAGAGAATAATAATGTTATCAATGTCTAATGTCATTAATGATTGTATTGTTGAGTTAATTTTTTTGTTTAACATGAGGTAAATATCATAAAAATAGAGGAAACTTTATCGAAATTTTTGTAAATTGTAGATCACTTATAACAATTTATTCTGATGTAGGAAAAGTCTCTGGGCAAAAGCCTATACCACTCCAACTTGTTTTGCACACTCACAATAAGAAGCATGATGGTGAGACCTTCGTCAACACTTGATGTAGACAATTTCAAGTATGTAAAATCTATACTTTAATATTAATTCTTAAAAATTATCACTTATTAACACAAATGATTATAATGATATGACCAAATACAATAAAGCTTGGAACGACAGTCTTCGAACTTTGAAATTGTTGATAAGATTCAGACATATCTTGATGCATTGGGCCGTAGGAACCACCGTGGAAGGATCATCGACTTATGTTCATTTGTAAAAACATGTTATTCGCAGTCCTCCACACCCTTTAAAACTGGATCTAGTAGCGATCCTCATTAAATGAGATAGTCGTTCAGCTTGAGAACACAATAGAGAAGCTAATGACGTGCATAACCTAACTCTTGAATGAGTTGAAGGAGAGGGACAAGACCTCATCGCAACCGTTAAAGCATCCACTTTCGCCACCTTCATAGCTTCTATATAAGTGAATGTATTTGATAGTCTACTACTCTTGAGTTTTTATATGAATTCTTAATTTAAAGTTATTTTCAAGATACTTGTTCGTGTATATTATAATATTTTTATTATATTACCAATCAAAATAATGTTTAATTTATATTTATCAATCAATGTTATAGTATTTATAGAAATTAATTGTACAAAAAAACCAAAACATTATCAACAGAAAACTCGGGTAGGAAGTGAGAAATGGCGATTGAAATTTATCATAGCTATATTTCCCGATAGAATTACAATATTCCGTTAGTAAAAATTTTGCGACGGATAACACATTTTGTCGATAAATTTAGCGATAGAATGTTATATATCCGCGGTAAATTTAATGACAAACATACAATTTACTGTTGGTAAATTCACCGATGAAATATTAGGAATCTGACTCAAATTTAGCGACAGAATATTGTAAATCCGTCAATAAATTTACTAAAATTTACCAACAAAAATACAAAATTGACCTACGGTCGTTTCTTCAATGACTCTTTTTGTCGGTAATTTCTTTCACCAAATTTGTTTCCCAATGTAAAATCTTTATTCTCTATTGGTAATTTCCATTGCTAAAATTTATTTTTCTTACAGTGAACAACTTAATGCTTAAGCGTCCATTTTTGTCTACCACTTAGTGCAACTTGGGTAAAAAGGAAGAAAAAAAGGGTAAAGAGTATGTCTACTACATCAGCAAAATCCTCCAGAGGTGGAAGAAATATAACAAAAAATGTTGGAGAGTTATCTCTATAAGAAAGCTCATACCACAATTACCAGGCCCACATGGTCAAGGTTGGTGCAAACCTTGTACGAGCTTGATTCTTTAGGTCGACTTATTAAATAGTCCATAAATTGAGTGAGTAAAACATTTACAGCCCGTTTGGAAAGGGCTAAATTGAATTCAATTCTATAATTGAATTCAATTCAGCTGTTTGAAAACATAAAAATTGGATGAATTCAATTCATGCATGTAATTAAAACCCATCTTCTTTATAAATTGAATTCACTCCTCTAAGTGTAGGAATTCAATTACATTGAAGCTTGAGGTAGTATTTTGCTCTTTTGCTCTTTCATTCTTTGGACTACTTCACTTCTCACTTTCTTATGCTAACTTAATTGGATTCCAAAGACTACTAATTAAAATATTATTAATAATTAATTAACAACAATATAATTAATTAAAATATAATTC
>JANSVA010446961.1:0-17124 GCA_025504915.1 Erythroxylum reticulatum | reverse complement strand
TGACATATGAGTTATATGATCATGAATGGGCTGTGACCATTCAAACTTTTTGGTCGTTAGCTCACTCATTAAAGTCCTTACTATGGACTTGTCAACTATATCTGATTGGGAGTATTCCTTAAGCTTTAACATGAACTCCTTTATATTATCCATCTTAGGCATTGATAGCTTCACATTTTCTGCGATTGTCATTCGCATCAAATTCAAGCTCATCCGTTTAGATCGTTCCCAAGCTTCATAATAAGACCTGTCAGCTTCAGAACTAATCTCAGTTATGGCTGCAGGCCTTATGTCTGAAACTATGGCTAAGTCCAAATCTATTACACCTAGTTGGAACTGGATTTGTTTGGACCAATCCCTATAGTTCAGATCATTGAACTTGATCAAGCCATTGCCTAAGGCGAACAAACTAGTAGATGTTGCACATTCAACATATAGTCCACGCATTAACGCTTTGAGTAAACCTAAATGGATTCAAACTAACTAATAAACTTTGATTATGCATTTAAATTCTCCTTTGGGTGAAATTTAAATACATAGAAGTAACCTATAATGATTCATATATAATACTATAATGGACAATCAATCATATTCTAATCAACATGTATGTTATCTTTGGATATACAATCATATTAACCAAATATGTTGATAAAGTCCCTTTAATGTCATTAATTATAAGCAATGGTTCACCTTTGGGTGACCTCCTAGCATTATAATTAATAATCTCAATTGTTCAATTCATCCTTTATGTCATTTTAGCATCATATCATATTGAACAATTGAAACAAATCACAATTAAATACTTAATATTTTTCAAGCTAGGCCACTTTGGTGACTAACAAGCTTTCCATGCAATAAACATTTAATTTGACAATTATCATACATGACAAATTTTAATTGAATTAGTTTGGTCACTTTGGTGACTAACAAACTATTTTAAACATCCATAATGTCATGTATTACACTCTAACATATAATAGGAAAATTTAATTCCAACTATTACACATTGTAAAATATTCAAAGTACTAAACAAATATATAATATGGCACTAATTTCGAAAATTTATATTATGTATAAATCAATTATGAATTAAATAATCCATTATAATTGGGTCATAAACATTTATTAACTCAATATTATCCTTAGTGGCCCAAAACTAAAAAAAAATCAATCCAAAAGCTAATTTTTAGGCCAGAAAGCCCGTCTGGTGCGTGATGAGCACGTGCTAGCATCTGGAAGCTGGGAGGCAACGTTTGGCGCATGCAGTGCATGCGCTAGCATTAGCCTACCAAGTGTCCCTTGCGTAGTGTCGAGCGTGTGCAGTTTCCAGACGGGGCGTCTTCTTCCTCACTGGTTTCATCTATTGTTTTGTTTTTCCTAATATATTTTGTAATGGGGTTTATGCCATATCTCAAACCAATGATTGGTGTTTCATGGATTTTCCTTAATCTAAACCATCACAACACCATTCTTCCATAAGTTGTTTTTCTCATACTAACTCATGAACATGTTGTTTTTGGTTTGTTTGTTTCCTTTTGCTTTCCACCATTAAAACCGAATACAGAACAAACCCACAATCCAGAAACGCAAGAAATATTCTCATAAACATTAAGCAAACTTTTATTCGGTATTCTTATAAACAATAATAGTTCAAGAACATTACGTTATTATTCAACCTTTAGTTTCAAGAACCACACATTCATGACCACTATATTTCGGTTAAACAGTGACAATGTTATGAACATCAAAAAAATCATCAAAACGAAAAGCATCAACCTTGCTCTATACAGAAACATACACGGTAAACAATAAATCATCCATCATTATCATCACAAATAGCACAAACAACTATGGTGCATGGCAAACAACAATAATGCAACACCCATGGCTCTAATACCAATTGTAAAAACATTTATGGATCGAATGATTTTTGCATATCTGTATCCATGATTGTTTTGTTTTGTAAGATGTTGATTTATTTCCTTTCTGCTTCCTTTCTTTAATGTGGTTTTTCAATGGTTTAGAATAATTGAGATTCCTTTACATAAGTTTTTGTTTCTAAAACTTATATACTCAATCACCAACCATCATGTTGATTCACCAATCATCATGATGGTTCATTATTAGAAGAGAAAGGGAAATGATCTTTGACTCATTTAAGATCCATTCCGTAATACCCAATAATCAATATCTTGGGTACTGTTCACGAGACTCAAATCTATAAGTTACATGGGACATTAAATAGTCTAACATATTATACTGATACCGGTCAATATCATATATCATCTCAGATAATT
Organism: Erythroxylum reticulatum; assembly: GCA_025504915.1. Lineage (NCBI taxonomy): Eukaryota > Viridiplantae > Streptophyta > Magnoliopsida > Malpighiales > Erythroxylaceae > Erythroxylum > Erythroxylum reticulatum. The sequence goes on along the minus strand of JANSVA010446961.1, from coordinate 14,827 downwards.
TTTTAAATATATAACATAGTTTTCAATTTTTTTAAAACTGCAAAATAGTCTCTGAATTTATTATACTGTATGATTTATAATTTTACATCAACCATGTCTCTAGAAAATATAATAATATAAATTGAAAATATCAACAATCTATTTGTTTTTAATATTACTTTTCATATATTTCACATATAAATAATAACTATAAATAATATGAAAATGATCATTTAATTGTATATAATTAATGAAAATTATTTAAAATATTACAGTTTCATCATATAATAAATAATAATTACATGAAAACATCAAATAAATATTTATTTATTACTCTCTAACTATTATAATTTACAACTATTATAATTCATGTCGAGGAAACAACTAACTAGAAGTAAAACCTAAAACAAAAATATTTACAATTATATTTATATTACATTTATAAAATTTAACATATACGTGAAAGATAAGTGAAATTAAAAGAAGGGAAGAAATGAAACCTGGAACTTCGTTCAATCAAATACCTACTCTTATAACTTTGACCTCAATTCTTATTTGGTATAAAATTCTCGTCATTGAAAGGAGTCACATCATCACCATCATTCAAATTCATTACAATAAATGATATATCAATATTTTTTCATCAAAGATTGTCTTTCAAGTCATTCTCTTCTATCAAACTCGATTACTTAGAAATTCAATTCGTCAAAAGATTGATATGATCAACAGATCATTAAACAAATTGGGTTTGAAAATTTGAGGTTATTAAAAAATATTTTTTATAGGGATAGGTTAACCTATATGGGCTAATGGTCAACCAATATAAATTAAAGTTATCAAAATTAATGTACCAAAATTAATGTACCAATAGTTTATAGTAATAGTAGTTAATATATTGGTCAACCAACATGTCTAAATATCAACCAATGTCTCAGTGGCTAGTGAATCTACACATTTAATGCGTAATGATCAAGGCTATACTAATTGACTAGTACTCTACAATTAGTCATTTTATAGGTAACTTTTTGTTCCAACGGCTATATAGAACCTATATTAGTTGGTGTAATTAAAGGAAGGGTAGTGCATAGTCTTAGCTTTCAATACATCTTTAGCTTTTTTAATCCAGAATAGCCAGTGAGTTCCATAAAACTTAGCTAATTTTAGTATATCCTCGTTAAGGCCTAGCCTTATTATTTTGGAAATATAATTTTCAAAAAGCATTTGGCTCCAATGACTAATAAGGGTCACAAAATCTTATAAATACACGTTTTTTCATTGGTTATTACATCTAAAAGCCTTTAAATGTGTCTTTACATACATTTCTAAGTTTTTTCAATCATTTGAGGCTTGAGCATTCATTGTCTCATTTTGAATAACTGAGCTTTTTTGATATTATCAAAGTGATAAAGCGAGTTATTTTGAGTTGTATAATTTCATAGGGTTCTTGTTAATTGTATTTGGATGTGTTCAAAGTGACTTTGAAAGGTTCCTCCACTTTGGAGAAATATTGTAAAAGAGTTTATATTTATTTTGAAAAAAAGAATTATAGAAGAAATCTAAAAAGAGCCTTAGGGATGAATATAGGCAATGATTGTTTGCCATACCACGAAGATCGATTTGCATCTCTCTTCTCTTACATTTTTACGTTATTACTTAGGAATATTGTTAAATTCATTATCTTACTTCATACTTTCATCCTTTATATATTGTGATCATTATGTTACTAAGAAAATAACTTGTAGGTAAAATTTTTTTAGACACCTAATTCACGTTCCTCTTAGGTGCCAATGCCAGGAACTAACACTTCTATCATTTCAGGTTGAGGATATGTCAATAATTCTATTAATTCATTATTTTCTTATTTTAAAATATTAGCTCTTTTTCTAGAATTTTTACTATTTTCTTGAGAAATCTTAAATATAACATATCAAATTCAAATATTCTAATGACATGAGTAAAGCATTAAAAGTAATGATAAAAATAAAGCAATAATAAACTAAATTAATAAAAATTAAAGAATATATAGAATATCATATCTTAATGAATGACAGATACAAGTTATAATATTCAAGATAATAAATATTAAAGCAAATATTAAAATAAAAATAAAAATTTGATGAACGATAGAGTTAGTCCACTAATTATTTTATTAATAAAATAAAAATTAAAATAAAAGTTAGCCATGTTATAGCTCCATAATTTTTTGTTTTATGAATAAAATTCCCTAATTATTAAAGATAATTCAAAGCTTATTAGGTTGGGTTTATTATCGGTTAGATAGAGATAAAAGAAGCACATCTTTTTGCAGTTTTTTTATTCTTATTTTTTTAATTTAATTTTTTAAAAAAAGACATGATATTTATTTTTATGAGCAATGGCTCAACGCACACCGTTTTTTGTAAGAGGTTGCGTCACTATACACGTGGAAGTTATCGAATGTGCTTAGACTGAGGTGGGTGCATGGATGCTTCATGACGCTTTGACCTTTACTTTGTCAAAGATGAGGTGTCAACTCCGAAGGAATAAAAAACTATACTGGGAGGAACCTAATGAGATGGACTTGCGACTCCGAAGGAATAAAATTATACTAGAAGGACCCCTCAACTTCTCAATTTCAAGTATTCTGTTTTAATTTTGATTTATTAAATTTTATCAATATATCTACGTAAAAATATAAATAAGATTTAATAGAATATGATAAAATCAGAAAATTTGATATTAAAACCTAATGAAATAGACTTACAATCTCCTTTCTTCGTTATGCTTGAGCATATTTCATATATTTAGGGTTAAAATGAATCAATTGTAATAATCGACTTTTGTTAGGAAGTTTCTGCTAAAGCTAGAGCCATACGCAGGCATGGCCAATTATATTCAACGAAAGCAAGACGTGTTCCTCAGTTTCAGAGGTGAGGATACTCATAATGGATTTACCAGTCACCTCTTCTCTGCATTATGCAATGCCAAAGTTGAAACATACATGGATGCTAATAGTCAACTACAAGTTTAATTTAGTGGGATGAAGAGGGATAATTAAATTGAAAGAAAAAAATAAGAGCTAAAATTCAAATTATGTTAGAATGTCTTATTCAATAGAAAATAGAAGTAAATTAGAGATGTTGAATAAGAGCGGAAATTTAGATTATGTTAAGATTTCTTGTTAGTTTGTCATCCTAATTTTTAGGAATTAAATTTATAGACTTTTAATAGGATAAAATTTAATTTGTTAGAAAAATTTTAAGGAGTTTCTCAGCAAGGTTTTCAATTAAAAAGTACAATATCTTCTTTTAAGATTAATTCTTAGATTTTAGGATTGACTCTTTTTTACCTTTCTTCCATTACTTGTTTATTTTTTCATCACTTGTACCCTGAATTTTTAAAATCCAAAATCTTAAATTATAACCATATCAAAGCCTAAAATCCTAGCCCAAATTTCTAACAATCAAATCCTTAAAATCCAATTATATCAAATTTGAAATTTCTGTAGTCTAAGCTAAAATTTAAATCGTAATTTTGATATTCCATCATCTTAATATCAATTATATTTCCTAATTGAAAGATGAAAAAGAAAACATTTTTATTCATTCACTAGCTGATTTAGAATGTACAACCTATATGTAGCATACATGAGCTAGAATTTAAGAGTCTAATTTGGTCTAAGTAAGGAAACTAGAATATATGACAGTTATATAATCCCTAAATAAAATAAATCACAATTATTCACTCTCTAACTCTTTGGTGATTAAAAGAAGAAGAAGATAATAATCAACACTGTCTCTCAAGTTGATATATAGATATCACGCAGACCTCATTGTTAAGAATTTTTGGAAAGACTCGTCGAAACCACCTTAGCAAGAATACTAGCTAATATATACTCTTAACAAATTTTAGGTAGTTCCACAATCTTTATACCTAATTTCTCAAAAATGAAGAATATGTCTAATTTAATATATTACGTTTAATCATATTGAATTGAATTATGGGCGATGTCATATTCAACTTTATTCTCACAATACATCCAAATTGGTTGCCTTAATGGATAACTGAAATCTTGCAAAAATAATGGCAACCTTATGTTTGGATAAAGTCCAAATATCATACCATTAAATTCAACTTTTGCACTAGAGTGAGCAACAATATTACGTTTCTTGCTTCTCCACTTAACAAGATGATCTTGATAAAGTCTAAATGCCATACCATTAAATTCAACTTCTGCACTATAGTGAGCAACCATATTACGTTTCTTGCTTCTTCACTTAACAAGATTATCACCCAAAAATGTGAAGAAAATGTAAGTTAATTGCCTATCTTAGTATATCCATCTAATGTTTTGACAATCTATATTTTTGGTAACAATATTCCTCTTCGAGGAGCATAATTCAAATACCTCAAAATACCCTTGATTGTATTCATATGCTACACTACTAGATAATGCAAAAATTATGTAACAATACTCAATGCATAAGTAAGATGTGAGCCAATGTGGGCTAAGTACATTAGCCTCCTTACAAGCCTTTAGTATCTTCTTTCAACTGTATCTTGGTTCACTCAAGACACAACTTCAAGCCTTCCTCCGTAGGTGTATCAACTGGTTGACATGCTAACGTACCAATCACTTTCAATAAGTCCAGTGCATAACTATTTTGAGACAAGAATATTCCTTTCTTAAATCTTGACACTTAGATCCTAAAAAATTATTTCAAGGAACTAAGATCTTCCATATGAACTCTTTAGATAAATACTTTTATAAGCTTTCCCATTTTTTTGAATTATTCCTTGTAACTACCATATATGTTATCCATATATATAATGAGTGTAGTGATCTTACCCCTTTGTTTTTTCCAAAAAAAAGGGTCTAAATTGCTTTGATCGTATCTAAATGTTAACATGAACTTTTTTTTTAACATGAACTTTGTTAACTTTCTAAACCATACTCTCGAATACTATTTTATCCTATATAATGTTTTCTTTAAATCATATACTTTTTTACTGTATTTTAGAGCCATACATCCTACAGGAGCTCCACATGAACTTCTTCAGATAATTTTCCAAGAAAAATGACATTCTTTTATCATAAATTATTGTAAAGGCTAATCTAAGTTTGTTGCCAAAGACAATACTATCTAAACTGTATTGATTTTAGCTAGAGGTAAAAATGTCTCCATATACTCAATCCTATAGGATTGTGTATATCATTTTTTACAAAAGCCTTACTTTGAATCTTTTAATTGTACCATATACTTTGTACCTCACAATGTAAATCCACTGACATCCTATAGGCTTCTTCCCTAGTGGGCAATCAATAAGGTCCTAAGCTTCATTCTTTTTCAAGAAGTTCATCTCCCCATTCTTAGCAGTACTCCAACTTTGATTAATTAAGGGTTCCTACACACTTTTAGGAATAGAAATAGTAGATAATTGATTATCAAATGACTTATTTGGTTCTCAAAAATTATGGTTAAAAACAAAATGACTCATGGGATATTAACTTAACTATAAAGTTATGGATTATATATGAGTTTAGGAATATATTTGATGAGACATTATAACAATTCTTTTCTTGGAGGTTTGGGTAATATATCATGAACATCCTTAATAGATGATTGATTTCTTATATTCGTAAGTGGTCAAGAGTTGCTCCTGAGGGACGCAGAGTCTTTAATTAATGGATTTTCTTGTTTAGCTTTTAAATGATCATCACTCTTTTTTGAATTGTTGTTGTCGTTGCTTTCCTTAAAATTTGAACAACAGTTTGATAATCCATAATCTAAATTTCCTTTTGGTACTTTGCCTAAAATTCAAACTCAAAGGAAAAATACCTTGAGTTTTTATGAAAAGGACATCCAATGTTATGAACATTCTTTAAGTTAGAGGATGATAACATACGTAAACCTTCTAATGAACATCATACCCAAAGAAAACAAATTTTAGAGCTCTAGGATCCAATTTGCTTCACTAATACTTATAAAGATGTTCAAATAATACACAACCAAGAACATATTCAGATAAATTAAGAATAGATGGAGTAACTGCAACATCAATAAAGGCTTGTAATAAAGTTTGAATAGTAAATTCACTTCATTAAGTATAACCAAGTTATTTTGGTACAATCATTAATAGAAGTCACAAACCATCGTGATACTTCTAAAGTTAGAGTTTTAAATGGTCCCCAATCATATGAATTTATAACCATAAAAGTATAAGGATTTTGATTTAAACTTAATAGAAATGAAGTTCAGTGGTAGTTTACAAGTTCCCAAATCTCATGTTGAAAGGTAGAAATGAATAAACGTCAATGTCAAAGGCAAATCTTATTCCCCTTACAACTATCCACTATAAAAAACTAGCATAACTCTTCATAATTCTTTCAAATTATATTCAAGTAGTACAACTTCCCTCCCTTAACACTATAACTAGTCATCTACTTTGTTTGGATGTCCTTAAACACATAGAAATATAGGCCAAAAATATAAGATATAAGTTAAGGATGTGGTTATTATTTAAGAAATACACACAAGATTAAACTTTAAAGATGAGACAACCAAAACAAAATTTAGATTTAAGGTATTAGAAAGGATTAAAAAGCCTTTACCAATAATTGAGGATTAATTACCATTAGCGGTAACCATAAAACTTTGAGGTGATGATGTAAGATATGTGATTTGTCTAGAATTAAACACCATAATGTGTAGCACTAGACTCAGTTATCCATACACTATTAAAAAATGTATAAATATTAAAAAAACGTACCATATCCATCTATTGATGTTACCAATGTAAAGGCTTTTTCAAAAATACCATCATTTGTTTTTGTTTTATCCAACACAATAGGTGGTTTAAAATTAGAATTCTTCGTTTGTAAAACCTTATTTGTAAGTCATAACATGAACTTTAATTATAGACCCAACATCAACCATGAACTTGCATCAATGGAGAAAATGTGAAAAAAGATACATGTTTTGCTATCCATTGAAATAAGCTGCTAAACCGCTTGAACAAGCTCCTCAAACTTTCAATCAACTTTTATGAAAGTTGTATGTCCTTATGTTATCAATGTCTTTCTATGCCTTTCTTAATACATAAGGCTATTAATATGTCAAAGAAACTGTACATCCATGAACTTGCTTAAGCAAGTAGTAGGAAACTATAGCAACTACTCATAATAACCTTATTGGGCTTCCCCATCACAGGCCTAATAAATCATCAACCACATTTGATTATAGATTATTTTCCTTATTGGACCTCAACCCATTCAACCAAATTCTTTATTAGGCTTCTTTATTATCTTTAATCTAAATCAAATTTGATTTTCTTAACCTTAATTTTATAAAAACTTGTAATTAATAATTGTCTAATAAAAATCACTAACATTCTCCCTCTTGGACAAATATTATTTATAGTAGTTGTAATAACAATAAAAACAGTAAAAGTGGTTTAAAAATTAATGTTAAGGTCCATCATTTAGTCCCTTAAAGCTTTTGATACTAAAAAATATCAAATGCATTTTTCATTTGCGACACAGATTTAATATAATCACACATGTTTAATACCTTGTTGAAATGAATGAGAAAATAGAGTGTGGGAAACAATATTGATACCTGTATGATCTGAAATGTATAAACTGCATAAGAATTTTTTTTCTCTCACTGAAGTCAAAATCACATTAAAGAAAACTCTTAAAAGAAAGTTCTATTTACGTATTGGAAAATATTGGCGATATTTCTCAAGTGATAAGCGATGAGAGATGAGCAATTATAGACGAGCTTAGACCCATAACTTCTGAGATTACAGGTGAGCTTCCACTCCCCCTCTATGGCTTCTTCTTCTTCACCTCCACATCCCCAAACCCCTCTCTCCCCTTTACCAATCCTGCACGTCTCTCCCTCCAGAAATCTAAAATCCCTAATTGTATCCAAAACCAAAACACCGAGCCAAACACCATCGTCCCTCTCTAGTCTAAAGTTCCTCCTCTAAAATCGACCCTTTCCATTAACCCTAACCAAATTTCCTCAGCCACCAAGCCTCAGGAAACTACCCCTTCACCTGTTTCCCAACCCTATGATCCTTAAAACTCGGGGATTATCAAGCCATGGAAGGCAGTTGTTTCAGAAGGTATGGCAGATTCCACAGAAGATAATGCATTATCCTACTACCACCCAGAGATCAAGGAGGAGCAACTCTACGTCATTCCTCCTCTGGAGTTAGCTAAGAAGGGAGTTACACATTTCAGGTTAGCTTTGATAGGTTTTTTCATAGGGAAAAGACTAGCTTATCCAGTGGTTCAGAGAGCTTTAGCTAAGTCTTGGGTAAAGTTTTAGCTAAAGGAGACGTTAATTACTAGCTCAAACAACTTTTTGTTTAAGTTTGATTCCGAGATAGACTTAAATTTGGTGCTGGAAAAAGGTCCTTGGCATATCCAAGGGAAGCCTTTATTTATGAGAAAGTGGTGTCTGAATGGTGGGGAACAAGAAGAGGTTAAGTTTGCTCTGGTATGGGCTATGTTTCACAATATTCCAGTCGAATACTAGAATACTGAAGGGTTGGAAAGGATAGCAAGGGCTGTGAGACATCCTCTCTTAATGGATTCTCAGACAGCTAGGATGTCTAGGATAGTTTATGCATGAATGTGTGTGGAACTAAAACTACATAGGAGTTGTCCATCATCCTTCCAATTGACCACGTACAATGAGAAGGGGAATTTACTTTTTAAGGAAATTAGGATTGAGTATGAATCGAGGCCTAAGTCGTAAGTGCAGAAGAAGGAATAGGCACCTACAGGGAGAGTCATTAAGACTAGTTTACAACAAGAGTTGGAGAAGGGAAAGGAGAAGATATCAAACATTCCAACTCAGCAGCAAAAGAAAGAGGAACTAATCTCTGAGAAGACAGTTCAAAGTAATGATGTAATTAGAGTATCAGAGAGTTATAATGAGCAATGCAAAGGGCAAGGCCCTCATCCGAAGGAACATATTAATGAGATGACAATGCAAGAAGGCAAAGATGTTATCTCTGCCAGGAGTCCTTCTCACCTACCCCAAGATCAACAGATGCAAGAAGAATCTAGTGGAGACCTTGAGGATTCCAACTCTTCTACTGTAAATCAAGTAGGTATAATTCCTACCTCTCCTATTTCTGAATTGGTTCTAAATAGTCCTAGAATTATAGGAGGGGCAAGGGGACTTTACAGTAAGGAAAAATAGGAAAACTAGGAGGAAACAGAACTGTGATGGTTGTTGTTTTCTGGTTCTTTTGATTATGGATTTAGTTTTTTGGAATGTGAGGGGTCTAAACAACCCCAAAAAAACAACTAGTAGTACATGCTTAGCATAAAAGATTATCAGTTTCTTTTGGTTGTTTAATAGAATCTAAGATTTGATCTCCATCCTATTTGAATAATGTTTGCTCCTTATTATTTCCTAGATGGACTTATTATAGTAATGTAGATCAATCTTCGAATGCTAGGATAGTGCTAGCTTGGAATCCTGATCATTTTTTGTGTTCTATCCTAAGATCTACTGATCAATTGATTCACTTGGAATTGTCCCCTAGGAACTGTTATGCTTCTTTCTTAGTTACTTGTGCCTATAAGGCTAATAACCTCAACCCTAGGAAGAATCTTTGGTATGATCGGTCTAACATTAACCATTCAGTAGGCCACCTTCCTTAGATTATTGTAGGATATTTTAATGCTATTTTGTTTCCTGATGAGGCCGATCCTATTAGTTCCTCTGCCATGAGTGGGATGAGTGATTTTAGATAGTTTGTTGAGGATAATGGTTTGTTTTATTTAAATTCCAGTGGTCCAAGTTTTACTTAGAACAATAAACAAAGTGGAGACTCTTTTATTGCCAGGAAGTTATACAGAACCCTCATAATCTCGGCTTGGAGCACTAGGTTTCCCAGTTCTTATTGTGTTATTCAGAACCCTAACATCTTAGACCATTCTCCATTAGTGGTTAGGTCTATTGTTAATTAGTAGAAGAGATCTTCTCCTTTCAAGTTCTCAAATTTTCTAACTTCCAAGCCCAATTTCCTACAGATTGTAGAGGATGTTTGGTCCTCTTAAGTTTAGGGTACTCTGATGTATTGTGTAGTGTCTAAGCTCAAGATGGTTAAAAAAGCTCTCAAAATTATTAATTCATACCAGATAGGGGATGTGAATGTTAGAGTTGAGAATTGCCAAAATATTCTTAATAACATTCAGGATCAAATGAGGCTTTTGCCTAGGTCTTCTAGTCTGATTGCTCAAGAATTTGAGGCCATTACTAAGTTATTTAAAGCATTAGAGGATCAGGAGTCATTCTTTAGATAGTCTTCTAGGATTAAATGGCTCAAAAAAGGGGATAGGAACACCAAATTCTTCCATAATTCTCTCCTAGCTAATAAAAACATAAATAACATACATTCTTTAGTAGTGAGAAATAGGAACATGATAGTTGGTCTAGAAGAGATTCAAGTTCAGTTTCTTAAATACTTTCAAGGTACTATTAGGGCTAAAAAGGCTCTTCACTCTTCTAAAGAATTTATGGACAATGTTTTCCCTCATTCTTTGTCTAAAAATCTTTCCAATTCTCTTATTGCTGAAGTTTCAGCTCAAGAGATAAGAGAGGCTTTCAACTCTCTTAATCCTAATAAGGCTTCTAGTCTGGATGGGTTTAATGGATTCTTCTTTAAACAAACCTGGCATATAATTGGGAAGGAAGTTACCAATGCCATTCAAAATTTTTTCCATCATGGAAAACTACTCGAAGAGCATAATTCCAGTTTCATTTCACTCATACCCAAAAAAACTCACCCTTCTACAGTGTTAAACTATAGACCTATCTCTTGTTGCAACAAGCTCTATAAAGTGATTGCCAAAATCATAGCAAATAGGCTTAGAGAGCTTCTTCCTCAAATTGTTAGCCCTAATCAAAGTGCCTTTATTAAGATCTATCGAATATGGGATAATATCCTGTTATCCCAAGAGATTTTCAAGAATTACCACCTCTCCAATAACTAGAAGAGGTGTACTTTTAAAGTGGATCTTAAAAAAGCCTATGACTCTATTCAATGGGATTTTCTCCTTAATACTCTAGTAGCTGTAGGCTTTCCTTTGAAGTTCATAAACTGGGTCAAAGAATGCATAACCACTCCCTCTTACTCTATTTTGATCAATGGAACCCCCTCAAGATTTTTTAGAGAAAAGTTGGGCCTAAGACAAGGTGAGCCCTTATCATCATTCCTCTTCATAATTTGTATGGAAGTTTTCTCTAGGCATTTGAAAGTTTGTATAGATAGTAGTCTTTCCTTCAAATACCATTGGAGGTGCAAAGCCCTTAAGCTCACCCATCTCCTTTTGCTGATGATCTCTTGATGTTTTGTCATACGGATTTGGTTTCAGCTCAAACCTTACTTGATTGTATATGTACCTTCTCTATTTTTCTGGCATGGACATGAATCCTTCCAAAAGTTAGTTTTTTAATCCCTTGACGCGAACTATCTAAATTATCGAATGGAAATTATCTCTGGCCTCAAGATAGGCACTCTCGCCATACGATATTTTGGGTACCTTTCTTAACAGGTAGGTTATCTAGGAGTGATTGCCTACCCTTATTGGACAAAATAGATAAGAGGATAAACAAATGGACTAATAAAAGTCTTTCCTATGTTGATAGAATACAATTGGTGATTTTTGTCCTTTCATCTTTCCAAGTGTACTGGTCTACCCATTTCATTCTCCCTTCATCCACTCTTAAGGAAATAGAGACTAAACTTAGGAATTTTTGTGGGCTAGGAAGGTGGATTCGAAATTTCATGCAAAGGTTAAATGGAATGACATTAGTAGACCGAAAAAGGAGGGAGGTTTAGGGGTGAAACATTCGTCTACATGGAATCATGTCCTATTAAGGAAAAGGATTTAGTATCTATTTGTTGATAGGGAGGCTCTGTGGGTTAAGTGGGTGCATACTATTATCCTGAGAAGGAATAATTTTTAAAGTGCCCAACCTACCTACAATAGTTTTTGGAGTTAGAGGAAAATCTTATTTGCGAGGGACAAAATGGGGAACTAATTTAGATTTAGGATAGGAAATGGTATTTCTACTCTTTTATGGCAGGATTTGTGGCATCCAAGAGAAATCCTAAAAACCTTCTCTTCTCCTAGAGAGATCAAAGGTTCAAAGCTTCCATTGACAGTAAGAGTCTCTGAAGTAATAAACAATGATGAGTGGAGATGGCAAGAGGCGTCCATAAAGATCATTAGCAACCTTGAACCCCTTTGATACCAACCAAATAGTTCTCAATCTAATTGTTTGGAATGGTTAGCTAGCTCCACAAAACAGTACACTAATGGTTCAGCCTATAATTTCTTAAGACCTCCTCTGTAGAAAGTTCCTTGGCATAAGCTAGTTTAGTTTAAAAGTAGTAGGCCAAGGTGTTCTTTTATACTTTGGCTTGCTTTCCTCCAGAATTTACAAACCCGAGACAAACTTCCCTATCTCCAAACTCCAAACCACTATTCCTTGTGTATCTCGGATAATGAAACTATTTATCACTTATTTTTTGAGTGTCAATTCTCTAAATCTGCTTGGGACTCATGCCTTTTACATTTTCATTTACACATTCCTAATCAGTCAAACCTACAATCCATTCTCACTTGATTTAATCTTGCTTCAAACACTATAACCTCAGACACTAATATTTTCCCTATCCTTCCCCCAACTATTGTTTACAATATTTGGTCTAAAAGGAACTCTAGAACCTTCAAAGATGAAGCCAAGGATGTTGGGAGCGTGTACTCTAAAGTAATCTCCCAAGTTATGGAACATCTCAGCTCAAACACCGTGAGGAGGTAATTGATTTCGTTTATATTCACTAACATATTTTCTGCAGGTTTGATAGTTTAGGAATGCCAACTGGCTCAACAGCCCTTGGGTCAACATTAGAAGAGAAGACAGAAATAGGAACCTTCATTGGTTAGGCAAAAATGAAGTTTGCAACTGGTAATTCCTTGTTTGGAAAAGCAAGTAAAGGTACCAAGGAGAGGAATTGACAAGAGCAATAGTCAGTAGTAGATCAAGGACCACTATCTACGGATGGAGGGCAGAAGAACTAATAACATTCCGATTACAGAAAGTTGGGAGAGATTTGAAAATTTGACAAGGAACGTATGCACTTGAAGAACATTAGTTCACTTAATTGAAAGTAGATTATGTTTGCTAACTGATGCTTGATTACTGCTGGGAGTATAGCAAATTTGAGCTTTTGTTTACAATAGTTAGATCACAAAAAGTGCTTGGTAGGAAATTTGTATAGATAATGCTGAATGTGTTTGCTGCCAGGATTTAGATTATAAGGAATGTTGTAGGTTGTATTGGCTCTCCTTCAGTTTGTCAAGAGATGCATGTGTAGGAATCTCTAGATCTGTATATAACTTTTTATTATCTATATAAAGCATTTCTGATTTACCAAAAAAAACTCTTAAAGGATTAAAATACTTATATCCCCCTATGTATTATTAATGTTGGGCATTGTTTCCGGAACCCAACCTCGGATCATTAACGTAAACTTAAACCTATGGAAATTCCTTAAACGACACCGATTCATCTTCTTACTCTAATACCATGAATGTTGGATCCCGCTTGAGTCTGGAATCCAATGCTTGCGAAAACATGAAACGTGATCCTCTTCATTTCTCCTTAGAAATTTTTTTTCACTCTTCGAAAACATAAAACGTATACATCTTACCCTGTAGGGTTAATTCATTTAACCCTTATAAAACATAAGTGGATTTCCTTATAGAATTACTTCAAAGTACTTTCATTAGCTATCATAACATCTCAAGCCACAAAGGGCGAACTTGCACAGCAAAATCACAAGAATCACTATTACCTTCTTCAAAATGGTATGCGCTTACACCAAGCCAAACGTCAACAAAAGTATTCGTCACACTTACTTCTGAACAGATTTTGGAACATCCCAAAAAGATATTTCAAAAGGACTTCTTCATAATATTTGTTCCTCTTTTCATTAAGCTTCTAATGACACCAAAAACATTCTATTTGGTTTCGACCTCTAAAAGTTATGACCCAAACACTTTTGGACTATTACTAAACCGAGACTGTACACTATACCCAACTTCACTCCAGAAATTGAAAGTATTAGGGCCCAAATTAAAATTCAATTCTTTCAGAACATTTGTATATCCATGTCTTTAGTTTATTTTGAAATAAGAACCACCTCATTCAGAGCTCTATATCTCAAGATATCGCCAAAACACTGAAGAATATTCAGAAAAATTATCCAATTCATACTCTTTTAACTAATCCTCTCACTTTGATTCAATCCATACATTTTAAATTTAATATCAAAGACTACAAATTTTATGGAGAGGTAGAGGAATGTCTTAGGAATCCAACGCTTCAAAAATCGGGTTAATTGGAGGCCAGACAGAAAAGTTATAAGCAAAAGAGTCGAGAGAGGTCGGGTCAGGGGAAGCATGATTATAGTCGACTGGTCGAAAATTATTAGTCGACTAATGCAAGTAAAAATCATGACACTAGTCGACTAGTCAAAGATAGTCGACTAATGCCTACATTATCTGATCGACTAGAAACTTTTGGTCTTTCTTCTTCCAACATCCCAACTTCCACAACTCATCACTTTTGACCTAGAACTCTAAAATTTTCAAATTTGGTATCAATAGAAAGCTAAAAGGAAGCTCTACAACTTCTATGAAGGACTTAAAAACCAATATAGCCTCTAAGGGAGTCAAAATCCACTTCAAAGTAGCTGTCTGAAAAATGTCATACTAAACAGTAACAGAACTTCTAAGCATCATAACTTTCTACTCCATTGTCCAAAAATG
>JANSVA010446913.1:0-17129 GCA_025504915.1 Erythroxylum reticulatum | reverse complement strand
TTGAAATTAGTATTTAATTTCAATTAAATTACTAAAATGTCCAAAGCTTATTATAAATAGGCTTGAGCTCTATGGAGTTAGCACTTCATACTTAACCCTCTTTGTAAAAGTTATAGAGTTCTCTTAACCTGTTCTTTGGATACCATGAGATGTTGAACACTTATGCGGCTACGGTGGTTAAGATGGATCAGTTTCAAAAACATATTAATCATTTTATAGAATTAAATAGATCTTGTTTTCAGGAAATCAAAAGTCATGAAAGAGTTTCATGATTATTCTATTGTGTTGCAGATCAAATCTTGACCTGATTTCCTAACACTGCAACCTCTTAGTCATTATGGTCACTTTTGAATGCTCTCATGGTGGATCATCATGGCTCACCAAATTTAATTTCTTCTGCAAATTCTCCTTAAACCTGATGATAATCCTCCCTCTCAATCGCAACAAATTCTCCTTCCACTCATAGTTCCTAGAAATCAAATTTCCTTTCTCTTCTATTGAATTATATCTTAACAATTTTGTCCTTCCACTAGCTATCTTGAATTTTCTCCCAAAGCCCAGTGTGAACTTAGGAAATGAAAAGAGTGAGTAGCTTATTACTTGTCCCTTAAAATAGCACATCAGCTACTTGATTCCCCATCGTGTTGCAGTATAGCACTTAAAAGTCATATCTAACGAGCTTCAAAAGCCAAGTTTTTCAGAAGTGGGCTAAAATTCTTTGTTCTAATAGAAATTTTAATCCTTTTATGGTTTGTCTACACCTAGAACCTTCAATTGCAGAGGTAATGTTGTCATTGTTTGATCGTAAAAATGGACAAAATTTCTTTCTTATATGTCAATAGGCCTTGGTGCTTATTTACCAACGTCTTACTTAAGCATGCAATGTGATGTTTGTTCTACTGTAACACAACTCTAGTTCCTCTTTTGCTTGTATGAATGAAAGCATTGGAAAAGTCAAGTTGGGCCAAAACTAGGGCATTTGTGAGGAATTTTTTAAATTCCTTAAAGGCCCATTGTTGTTGTTCTTCCCAAACCTATTTTCCCATTAATGAGATCTTAAATAAGTCATGTAAAGGTTGGGCCAATTATGTATGATGACGAATGAATTGTCTTAAGTGAAGAAATCCCAGACGTTCCTTAAGGGATTTTAGCATCAGCTAGCTCTATAACATTTCCACCTTTCATTCATCCATTGCCACCCTATCTTTAGAGATTATATGACCCAAGTATTATAATTGTTTGACCTTAAATATGCATTTATCTTTGTCTATAGTTAGTGAGCTTGCAGAACCTCGAGAACTTCTCTCAAATGATACTCATTTTGATCAAAGATGCAACTGTAAATTAAAATTTTGTCAAAGAAGATGCGTATAAATTTTTGGATGAAAGGTGAGAGGACCTTGTTCATTAATCCTTGGAAGGTAGAAGGCACATTCATTAATTAAAATGACATCACAAGGAAATCATAGTGTCCTTTGTGAGTCTTGAAGGCAGCCTTCTCTAAGTCTTCTTTCCATATTCGGATCTGGTGGTACGTGGTCTAGTTTGGAGTACTAACTCGACTTGTGAAGCTAGTTAACTAGTTCTTTTGTTATTCAGATCAAAAACTTGTCTTGCACTTTGTATTTGTTTAGCTTTTAGTAGTCAATACACATTTGCTAAGAATTCTTTTTTTTAGGTACCACACTACTAAGGAGGCATACAGGCTTAAGCTTCTCTTAATGAAGCCTTGTTAAAGGAGTTTTAACACTACCTTCTCGATCATATCCTTCTTCTCTTCCAAGTAGCGATAAGGATGAACATTCACTCCTTACTTCAGGGTAATTTGGTAATCTTGAGCCTGTTTTAGAAGAAAATATCGTGATTCTTAGAATAAAGGCCTGTAGTTGGCAAGTAGTACCTGGATCTCTTTTATCAAAGCCTCCTGTGTTGAATTAATTGTTATAAACTAGCATAAATTTGGTATGTGTTTGTATCATTTAGGTTATTTATGGGATGGACATCATATTACTACATCTTACTATGGGCCCTTAGATCTATTCATAAATCTTACTATGGGCCCTTAGATCTATTCATAAATTTCACCTAAGTCTACCCGTTGGGTTTGTGTTCCACTACAATGTGTTTGTTTTAACCTAATTGATGTATTCTTGAGGATGATCTTCTAGGTTATAGTGTGGGGGGTTTTTTTACGACATTGTAATGGTGTGTGTAAGAAATTAGTGAGTTGGATTTAACAAACCCAAGTATTCTATTTTCTGTTGTGTTGGGATTTTTGTGTGGCAGAGAACCGTGAATTTCAGTCAACTTTCAACACTTTTAGTAGATAATTTTTCAATTATATTGTTTATACATGCGTCAAAGTTATGGAATCTGGTTACTATCTTTGTTAAAACTTCCATCAATTTGTACCAGATCCAAATCCATAAGTTGTGACGCTATTATTTTCGTTCTTCATTCATGTGTATATATATATATATATTTTTTAAAATTTTCATATTATTTTATACCCATTTTTCTATTAAAAATGGGTATGTTGTTTTTTTTGACCATAAATACATCATATGTTGTTTATATATGCATTAATATGTGTTTCAAGCAACCTTTTGCAACAAAAATTGTTGAAATAAGTGAGTTTTTTGTAATACCATTCATGGCTAAAACCTTTTGTTCTCATATGTCCTTTTGGGTGAGTTTTTTGTTAAAATAGATCTTATAGATCATTTAACCTTTGGAAGAGAACCAAAATCCCTCTAAAATGGTTGAAAACGACTTTTCCGATGGTTAGATACAGTTGGGTCAGGCCATGGATAATCCATAGGTCGTTTAATCCATCTAGAGGTTGAAGACGAATTATTTATAGCTTTGCCATGACAGCTTATTTACAATTTTGCCATCTCATATTATTTACGGTTTTCCCATGAAAGCTTATTTACAGTTTTGCCATCTTAAGTGATTTACAGTTTTGCCATCAATAATAATAATGACAATGTTAAAATATGTATAAACATTGTTAAATATTAAAATTGTGATGTCATTATTTTAGGGATTTTTAGGCATGATTTATTTATAATTCAATTATATATTTTATTCAATTACATGATATCTTAGCCATATTTTGGATAAGTTTATGTACTTTTTGAACTAGTTATCATTTATTTAATATAAAATTTTGTTATATTTATCATATTTTTGGATATAATTAAATATTGTATGCTTATGAACTTGCCTCTCGTAAGTCTAGGCATTCGAATATTTTTGTTGATATATATATTTTAAGTTCATCAATTTTTACTAAGATTCCTATAAGTAACGAAGTTATCTTATCGATGAATTCATTGATTGGTAGGATGCTTAGGTTAGTGAAGAGAATATATTAAATGTTATGAATTGGCATAATTTTACTATCCTAGCGATAGTTGCATTTGGTTGTGATTTTTAATGTATTGCTCTTGCTTGTGAATGAGTATATTTTTTAATGCTCAGTGGACTCTAGCATTCTATGAACACTTTTATGGATCATTTTAAGAAAGTTAGAGAAAGAGCGGATAGCATGATCCTGTGTTACATGCATATTAATGTCGCTCTTATGGTTTTTTCTTTAGCTTTGAGCAGTCCTCAATTCTCTACCATTTTGAAGCTTAATAGGACTAATCATAAACAATGGGTTAAATCTCTCATGATGAAGTTGAATATGGCCTTAAGAGAAGACTCTCCTCCTAAACTTAATAATGAGTCTTCTATTAATAATAAGAAGCATTATGATGAATAAGAGTACTCGAATCAGTGTTGTTTGATAATCATGAGGTATCATATGGAGGACTTAATATGTGATAACATTTCAAAAACAAAGAACGCTAAGGAATTTCTTGAGGCCATCAACAAGAAATACAAGAAGTTCTTCAAGAATGAAAAGAATGAACTCGTGAGCACTTTGCATTCCACGATTTGTTATGCATTCCACGATTTATGATGGTCTTAGTGGGATTGGAAAGCATATCGACAAAATTATGGCTTATTATTATAAGATTAAAGCAATCGGTATGGAGCTCGATGAGGACTATATTGTATGGTTTATCTTGGGGTCTCTTCCATCTTAATTTGATTCCATTAGGTCAAGCTACAATGCTTAGAAAGAGCAATGGACCATAGAGGAGATGACTACTATTCTTGCAAAGGAAGAGGATGACATGAAAAAGGGAAGGGAAAGAAGTGTGGCAATGGTTACAAACCAAAATTACAATGACCAAAAATGGATGTTTCTACCAAAGAATACCAATAATAATAAGCCTTTCAAGAAACAAAATGCTAGTAATAAAGGGAATGGACAAGGAGAAGTCTTAGCTTCAAATGTTTCTAAGATTGAAGGTTTCAAAGGAAAATGCAATTACTACCAGAAGTTTGGGCACAAGAAGACACATTGCAAGAAGCTTAAGGCTAAATTGGAAAAGAAAGGTAATCTTTTAGTAATGGTTTGCTTGGAATGCAATATCGTTGATGTACCTTCTAATACTTGGTGCTTAGACACTGGTGCTGCAATTTATGTTACCAATTCTTTGCAGGAGATGACAATCAAAAGGAAACCAAATAGTGTGGAGCAGTATGTATATATGGGAGATGGATTCTATGTCACTAAATAAAGTATGGAGCTTGGTAGAATTGCCAAAAGGTTGTAAATCTATTGGATGCAAATGGGTGTTTAAAACCAAGCGTGATACCAAAGGTCAAGTTGAGAGATATAAAGCAAAGCTAGTATCCAAGGGCTATAGCCAACGAGAAGGTATTGATTATATAGAGACCTTCTCTCCTATTTCTATCAAAGATTCTTTACGGATTATTATGGCAGTTGTGACTTATTTTGATCTTGAACTTCATCAAATGGATGGGAAAATAACCTTCTAAAGTGGAGAATTAAGAGAAGATGTTTACAGGACTCAACCCACTGGTTTTGAGTTTGTTGGTAAAGAAAACATGGTTTGTAAGCTCCAAAAGTCAATATATGGGTTGAAACAAGCTTCGAGACAATGGTACATCAAGTTTGATGAAATTGTTATTAGTAACGGTTTTAAAGAAAATATTGTCGATTGATTATATATATTAAGATCAATAGAAGTAAGTACATATTTCTAGTTTTATATGTTGATGACATTATGCTCACTACTAATGACACCAACATATTGATTGAGACAAAACAATTATTGTTTGATCATTTTGATATGAAGGATCTCGATGAGGCATCTTATGTTTTAGGTATATAGATTCTTAGTGAAAGAACAAATGGTATTCTCATATTGTCTTAAAGCACTTACATTGATCGTATTTTGAAAAGTTTCATAATCAATCATACTCTTTTATAAAGGCTCCAATTATGAAGCGTGATAAGTTCTCCAAGGCCCAATGTCTTTTAAATGATATTGAGAGAGATCAAATGAAAACTAGTCCTCTTATGCTTCAGTTGTTGGTAGCCTAATGTATGCTCAATTATGCACACGTCCTGATATTGCCTTTGTTGTAGGTGTGCTTGGTAGATACTTGAGTGATCTTGGACAAAGTCCAAAAAGGTCTTGAGGTATCTTCAGGGTACCAAGAATCTTATGTTGACGTATAGGAACACTGATACTCTTGAAGTAGTTGGCTTCAGTGATTCTAATTATACAGGCTATGTGGATTATAAGAAATCCACTTCTGGATACATTTTTATGATGGCATGAGGAGTTGTTTTATGGAAAAGTGTTAAACTAACACTTACAACTTCTTCAAACATGGAGGCAGAGTATGTGGCATGTTATGAGCTACTAGTCATGCAATATGCTTGTAGAACTTTATTTCAGCATTAGGAGTTATAGACTCCATATCAAGGCTACTGAAATTATATTGTGACAATTTTACAGCTATATCTTTCTCTCAAAATACTAGGAGCACCTCTAGCTCTAAACATATTAACATTAAGTTCTATTTTGTTAAGAGAAAGTTATAGAGTCTTTGATTACTATTGAGTACATGCCTACAAGCAACATGCTAGCAGACCCACTAACTAAAGGCTTACCTATTTGTATTTTTGTGGAACATGTCTCTAATATGGGACTATTAAGAGCTTAGTTTTCTTTGTTTCCGTGGGAGTTTTCTTTGTTTTACGTATGTTTTGTGAAGATTCTTTCAATTTTATATTGTACATGCATATTATGAATATTTTGTCACTATTTATGATATATTATAACTCTATTTTCTTGATGAGTGACAAATTAATAACATTCATTTATGATGAATTCATATGCATATTATTGTTGTGCTTTTAGATTAATAGCATCTAATTATATATGATTCATACATCCTATCGGTGTGTTGATTGTGTATACCTAGTTTGCTATAATTATATTGTCCAAGTGTTAATTGTTATGTACTAGCATGACTTTGATTTGTTTTTATATCATATGGGCCATTTATAAGATGGACATTATATTAATAATCTTACCATAGGCCCTTAGATCCATTCATAAATTTCACCTAATCCTACCCATTGGGTTTGTAGTCCACTAAATGTGTTTGTTTTAACCTAATTAATGTATTCTTAAGGGTGGTCTTCTAGTGGTAGTGTGGGGTTTTTTTGACGGCATTGTAGTGGTGTGTGTAAGAAATTAGTGAGTTGGATTCAACAAACCCACGTATTCATTTTTTTGTGATTTAATTTTTGTGTGGTAGAGAACCATAGCTTCCAGTTAACTTTCAACTCTTTTAGTAGGTAATTTTTTAATTATAATGTTTATACATGCTTCAAAGCTATAGAATCTGGTCATTATCTTTGTTAAATTTTCCATCATCCTGTTCTTCCAAGGTCATTTGTTGCAGTTGATGTTCTAAGGGATAGGCTAATTGGATCATGTTTCAACCTCTGTTGGCAAAGCTGGAAAAAGCGAGCAGAGAATGTATATTTAACAAAGAACTAAGTTTTTTGTTCTTGAAAAAAAAATCTTCATTGCTGTAAAATATTAACATATTTATCCATCATTTTATTCAAAAAGTTTGTCAACCAAACTTCCATGATTTAAAGAAGTTTGTTCACCAAACTTACATATTTTAAGCTCCTCCACGAATTTACAACAACTTCTAACTATTGGAGGATTACAAAAAAAACAAAATGACAGTACATGCATCAAAAACACATCATTACAACAGATTTCTCAACACTCCTCCTTGAGGCATGTGATGGAGTGAACACCAATGAGTGATCTAAGAAATTCAAATCTTATTTTTTGCAATGCTTTTGTAAAGATATTTGCTGCTTAATCATCTCCATTGCAATATCTAATCATCACTTCATTGTCTTTTTCAGCTTGCCTTATTGCATGATATTTTATCTTGATGTGTTTTGTTTTTCCATGGAAAACATGATTCTTCGCCATTGCCAATGCTGACTTGTTGTCACAAAGAATTTCAGTAACTTTCTTTTACTGAAAATTCAAATCAGTCATAATTTTCCTTAACCAGATTATTTGGTTTCCTTAACCAGATTGCCAAAGAGAAAGTAATGTATTGTTTATAATGTGTAAAAGTAAGAAAATATGGAAAATGAATCAAAGAAGAAGAGAAGAAAAACTGGCGGTGAAGAAGAAGGATGTTGCAATCGTGCAGATTATCCTTCTTCTTCACCGCCAATTTTTCTTCTCTTCTTCTTTGATTCATTTTCCAAAATTTCTTACTTTTACACATTATAGACAATACATTACTGCACTAACCATCTTCCCCACTTCGATTTTAGCTCCACAACATACAATAAATCCAAGTTTCTAGATTCAATAAAAACATCAAACTCTGAGTCTCATTCATACAAATTACTAACTTTTCTTCATTTTCATTTTTGCTACAAGAGTGTCACGAGTGTGAAACTTCTAGTCACATCCATGCACACCATTTTCTACATTTTTGCAGAATTTCTCTCCCTCTCTTCTTCATCTTAATCCATTCCTAATTCATATTCTCTATATTTTGACACCCATTGCAACTTATCTGACACTAAAACAACTCAAAACTTAAGAATCAAAATCAAACTTCAAAACCGAATGTGTAATATGAGCTTTCTCTCTCCACTACTATGTTTATTGCCATTAAAACCCATTCATCACAACCACTCAAATCATCTAAACCTTTCCACCTTACTAACTTTCTCTTTAAGCTCATGCGATCGTTATTACTCCTCTTGTATTTTTCCACAATACCATATTATCAACTCATCTCATCCTTACTTTCACCAAATCCACTAAGTTTACATAACTCATGCGTGTGTTTATTTTCTAACACTAATACATCATCAAAATCATTCACAGAACTCACAAACTTAAAACTTTACTTAGCTTGTTTTTAGAAAATCACAACAGTGAGAGTGAAGGTCAAAGTTCGGTGAAGATGAAGAACAAAGCAAAACTGAAGGGTAAATAAAAAGCTACAGAATTTTGCGTTTCAAAACACATGCCTATATGTGTTACTAACACCTTGCCATGCATCATCATGCATGTGTACGATTTGTTGTGCGTATAGGACTGCCACATTGCATAATGCCATTTATCTATTTTCTTAATCTAAAATATCACAAAATTTCCAAAAAATTTCTAAAATTTCCCAAAAATTCTAATATATTACTGATCATCGCCAAATAATTTTTTACCACTAATAATCCATAATTCACAATTTTATAAATCCGTTTTACCTGAAAATGTCGTGAATGCATGTACAACTATTTTATATGGGTCCAAAAATTCACAAGCACATATTAGTGAATACTCAATTATGCAAGGCATATAATGCATTGAAATTCTTCAATATTCTAACCCATATCATAGGATGTTACAATTCCTCCCTCCTTAAGAAAATTTCGTCCTCAAAATTCATACCTGATCTGAAAAGTTGCACATAGTGAGCTTTCATGGTTTCTTTAGGTTCCTTTGTTGCTTCCTCAAGTCCATAGTGTTGCTAGAGTACTTTTACCAAAGGGATTTGCTTATTCCTAAGTTGCTTGACTTCTCGGGCTAATATAGAAACTGTTCCTTCTTCATATGACAAATCTGGATGTACCTTAATTTCTTGCACAGGAATCTTATATGTAACATTAGACCGACACCTTTACAACATAGAAACATGAAATACATCATATAACCTAGTCAATTCGTCGGGAAGAGCTAGTTGATAAGCTAATGATCCAATTCTTTTAAGAATTTCATAAGGACAAATGTATTATAGACTAAGTTTTCCCCTTCTTATCAAATCGAAGTATCTTCTTCTGTGGTGACACTTTCAAAAACACCCTATTGCCTACTTGATATTTAATATCCCTCCTTTTTAGGTCAGTATAAGACTTCTACCTATCACTGGCATCTTTCAACCTTTGATGAATAATCTGAATCTTTCCTTCAGTATCTTTCACAATTTCAGGCCCGATCATCTTGCTTTCACTAAACTCAGTCCAACATATCAGAGTTCTACACCTTCTATCATATAGCGCTTCATAAAGAGTCATACCAATGATGGTCTGATAACTGTTATTGTAAGTAAACCCCATCAGAGCTAAATACTTATCCTAACTTCCTGGAAACTCTAATTCATAACCCAGAAGCATATCTTCTAATATTTATATCACACGTTCAGATTGTCCATCTGTTTGGGGATGAAAAGAAGTACTAAACTTAACTTGAGTACACAAAGCTCTTTACAGGATTTTCTAAAATCTCAAAGTAAATCGAGGATCACAATCAGAAATAATCGACAATGGTACTCTATGCAGTCTCACTATCTTATTCACATATAATTCTGCAAGCCTATCTAAAGAGTAGTCAGGACGAAAAGGCAGAAAGTGTGCAGATTTAGTAAACTTATCCACAATCCCCCAGACAACATCATGTTTCCTTTGAGTAAGAGAAAGTCTAGTGACAAAGCCTATGGTAATGTTATCCCATTTCCACTGAGGAATAAAAATAGGATGTAATAAACCAAATGGGACTTGGTTCTCAGCTTTAACCTGCTAGCATGTTAGATATTTACTATATAATCCACAACATCCAATTTCATGCCTGACTACCAGTAATACTGATTCAAATGTTGATGCATCTTGCTTCCACCAAGATGTATAGTAAAGACTATATTATGAGCCTCAACAATAACTTTTGCTTCATTTCATCATTAGCTAGCACACACAACCGATCTTTATAATACAATTCACTATCACCTTTCATAGAAAAAAATTAGACGGTTCACCTTCTTGAGTAGCCAAGATAAGTTGCTATAACTTATCATCAACTCTCTGAGCATCACAAATCTCTTATCTTAAAGTAGGCCTTGTTTTCAATTAAGCTATTAAATCTCCATC
Source organism: Erythroxylum reticulatum (assembly GCA_025504915.1). Lineage (NCBI taxonomy): Eukaryota > Viridiplantae > Streptophyta > Magnoliopsida > Malpighiales > Erythroxylaceae > Erythroxylum > Erythroxylum reticulatum. Next base: position 6,775 of record JANSVA010446913.1, on the reverse strand, counting down.
AGATACCAGTTCCCACTCACTCTACTTCACTGATAATGTTGAAATGGTCTTCCGATTCAAAGCATCAGTTACGACATTAGTCTTGCCCGAATGGTAGTCCATAATAAAATCATAGTCTTTAAACAATTTCAACTAACGTCGTTGTCTCAGATTGATCTCCTTCTGGGTAAGCAGATACTTCAAACTTTTATGATCTGTAGAAATTTTACATTTTTCACCATACAAGTAGTGCCGCTAAATTTTTAAGACAAACATTATTGTTGCAAGTTCTAGATCATGAGGAGGGTAATTATGTTCATGTGACTTTAGTTGCCTAGAGGCATAAGCAACAACCTTTCCATCCTGTATCATTTAACTGATCAAATAAGTCTTCAATCCTTGATAATGGATACTTGTTCATCATTGTGACCCATTTCAATTGCCTGTAATCTATGCACCCTCAGTAGTATATTCAACTTCCTCTATTTGAATCTCATACTTATCCGACTGAAATATTCACATCTGATTGGTTCAATACTCATTTATTCATTCTCATTCAATATTCATTTTCATTCAATATTTATTCATTCATATCCAAACATATATTACATCTGTATACCGTAACATCATTCGCCAAAGCAACCACTTTATTAGATGTACACTCACAATAACTAATCAACTTATTCTTGAGGGTTTCCTACATATATTGCTATCTTTTGCTTCATCTTACTTGAATATGTTCTCAATTAATAAGAATTTTATAAAACGTAACCATCAGGAAATTCTAATAACAAACCAATGTTATAACCTTGCACTTAATCATAAACTTTCAACGTGATACCTAAACAACCATTCTGGCTCCAAGTTTAAACTCTCAAGGTAATATACTCATTAAATCCCATCACTTTTGCTTACTTCTCTATTCTTTTTCTCCGTCAAATCTATGAAAATACATTTCCTTCCATATCAATTGAAAGGTATACAACCATAACATAATACTAATCTCATATTCCTTCTTAAGGAGCTTTCGGGCTTGCATAACAGATATTACATTAGCTAACGAACTAGTGTGGATGCCATACAATATTATTATAGACTGATTAGGCTTCCTAAGCATAACTGTCTAAACATGAAAATTAATTACTGCCTGATGCTTGGATAACCAATCCATACCCAGAATCAAATCAAATTCATGAAATGACAACCTGATCAGATTTGCTACATCTTCATTTCTTATATCATAATAGGAAAATTCCTAAACACTTGATTAACCAACACACTACTACCCAGAGGACTGGATATATGAATATAATATTCTAATTGATCTATTGAATTCTTCATATCAATCATTTCTCTAGTGAAGATATATATGTATGAGTGGATCTATGATCAATCAGTACATGCATGTCAAAACCAAAGAGAGAAACAATACTAGCAATTAATTTAGGTGCATCCTGATCCTCACGAGCTTTCAGTGCATAAGTTCAAGCCAAAGCAGAAGGCACATCTGGTCGATCCATAGTTTTCGATTGAGGTACCCAGATTAGGTCTGTGCTGACCAGATCCTCCTCGTCCTCTACCATGTCCTCTATTCCCAACAGATGCATAAAAGACCACCCTACTAGCTTGTGACATCTAAGACTATCTTAGAGGGCAGTTGGCTATCAGGTGCTCAGTACTGTCATAATGGAAACAGACACCCGTAACCCTCCAACAAACACCTCAATGCTGTATAAAGCAATAAGGGCACTCCAGGCACCTGAACCTTGGCCTTTAAAGGAAGCCCTACCAAAAACAGTCAATGAGGGAAAGTTTTTGAGTCCCAGATCTCTGGGTAACTTCCGGTGTAGAGGAAGTACTTTCCTAACTTTGTTTTCCTAAGGACTGACCTCCTATAGCAATGCTTCTATGTTGATTCCAATCTCTTTTGATCATCTTTTAATTTTCATATTAGCCTGCACTAAAGCCTCTCCTTGAGCTGGAGGAGGAGGTGGCACCTCAACTTCACCTCGATTGACGAGTTTGCTCAGATGATCGCTCTCAGTAACCTTGTCAATGGCTTCACAAGATCTCTTCATCTTTAATTCTACAGTCAAAACATGGGACACCGCATTAGGCCAAAACACAACTTTTACACCCTAGTATAAGTAAGAGTTAAGCACTGGTTAAACCAGAATCGCTTAAACCATGCTATGATACCAAACAAATGTGGCACCCCAATACCCCTTGAAAGGACAAGAGAGTGCCACATTGGAGTTACAAAAAGAAACAAACATTGCGATGCAGAAGCATTTCAAAACATACCAAACATTCATTACGTGCATTTCCAGCAACTAAAACAAATATACATTATAAATTATAAGCTCAGAAACCAACCTATATTATGGTTATTACAAACCTTCATACAAATTCAAATACAAGTAAAAAATCAAAACTAAAAAAATACATTGTGACAAACAAGACTGAGAATCTATTGTCCATTTCGGTTGACTTGTCCCAGTCTTTATAATATTTGCTCAAAACCTACACAGGGAAAATCCACCGTCCTAACCATATAGCTTATTGAGTAATAACTAATTTATGGTTAACTACAACAGATACATAATCATATAATAACATAAGCATCTCAATCATAATCAATTTCTGGAACAGAGTATGATTTATTATTAAAAACACTTCGCATGCTAAAGTCAACAACTTCAATAGCAAATCAAAACATACAAAATACAGAACTGATTTTTGTAATAGGGTGTTAACCCATCAGATTAAATTATGGATTGTTTCTTATCAAAACTTATCAGAGATCAAATACAAAACAAGTTAGACTATTAATCCATGAATAGAAGTTGGTAACGGGACTTATAAAAAAGATACCATGATTAGCATCACCAAAAAAAGAGACCGAAGTCTCGATATAGAAGTGTCCAAACGAGATCGAAGTCCCAACATCGAAGTGTCTAGAAGAGACCGAAATCCTGACATCGAAGTGTCTAGAAGAGACCGAAGTCTCAATATCTATGTGTCCAGAACTAGTTGTAGACCCTTCTAGGCATGCCTATTTACCTATGACTAGGACTTGACATTTACAAGACCAAACAAGTTCATTTAATGCAAAAATAATTAGTCATTCACATAACATGAATCAAACAATTTAGACATTCATTGTCTAGGGTTCAGAACACTATCGAATTAAAACAAATTCAATTCAATACTAATTAGAACAAAGTAACATGTGAGTATCCTAGAGATTATTGACAGTCGGTCCTTTTCGCTTAATTCCTTAAGTTTCCAGTAATATCTGAAGATCGTCACTCTACTTGTTATTCTATATACAAACAAAAACAATTTTATATTACCAAAATGCTCATGTAACTGAATAAGCATTTATATAAATGAATCATATAACATGCATATTCAATGACATATTAAATGACATCAATTGTACTCCAAAAGTTCCAGAATTCATACACCATTCATTATTCCCGCTTTTTCAAAAGAATTCTTATCTCAAATTTAAATCAGATTATGAAATTCTTAGAGGTAGAATTAGACTTCTTCATAAATCTTTATTATTATGTTCTAATTTAATTCAAAACAAGAATCACTCCATTTGGAAATCTACAGATCCATATATAGGCAAAATCCCGAAGTATGTTCAGTAAAAACATCCTAATTTATACTATTCCAAAAGATTCCCTCACTTTCATTCCATAAATATTTCTCAAATCAATTCATAAGGCTACAAATTTTTATATAGATGTAGAATAATGTATTAGGAATCTATTGGTTCAAGTCTCATGTCATTTGGATGTCGGGTGAAGGAGTTATGACTAAAAGATCAAAGGATGTTCAGAAAACAGCCTCCTTCGGACAGTATGGAAGTCGCACGTGAACCAGCAAAGTCGCAATTGTGCTTCTCCAACCTCTTCATAATAAGTAAGAGGATTTAAAATTTTATAGCCTTTAGATTCATTGCTATAGCCAATGAGAATCCCCTTTTCTGCTCTATGATCAAGTTTACCTCTCTCTGCTTTTGGAATGAAGGTGTAACACATGCTTCCAAAAATCTTCAAGTGAGTTACAGTTGGTTTGTCTCTGAACCATGCTTCCTTTGGAGTCTTGTTGCTTACAGCTTTAGTTGGTAACCTATTTTGAAGATATACTGTAGTATTTACAGCTTCAACCCATAGAGTCTTTGGAAAATTCTTTTAAAATAAAAGACATTTAGCCATATTTAAATTTGATCTATTTTTTCTTTCATTTACTCCATTTTGCTGTGGAGTATAAGTGATTGTAAGCTGATGATGTATGCCTTTTTGCTACAAAAATTCCTTGAGTTGAGTTGAAGTATACTTGGTTCCATTATCTAATCTAAGAGTTTTGATAAGATAGCCAGATTGTGTTTCAACTAGAGGCTTAAAACTTTTAAAACAACTGAACACCTCAGACTTATGCTTCAGAAAATAAACCCAGCAATATCTAGTAAAATCCTCAATGAACAACAAAAAATATTTGTTATTGCTGTGAGAAGGAATACTTATTGGACCACACTCATCAGTGTGGATGAGTTCAAGTTTTGTAGAGGCTGTCCATGCTTAGTCAGTTAGAAATGGAGTCTGACAAAGTTTTTCGAATTGAAAAACTTCAAACACATCCGTGTTCTCAACTATTGGTGGTAGTCCCACTACAAGATCATTTTCTTGAAGTATTTTTAAAGAATTAAGACTGGCATGACCCAATCTTTTATGCCAAAGACAAGCCTCTTCCTTATGACTGAGACAAGATTCAATTTTTATATTTTCCTAATCTACTGGAAAGCTTCTTTTGTTCATTGTTACTGAAAACATCTTCAAACCAGTAGGATCACTAATCTCACAAGTTTTTATATTTGAATACTAGATCATAATTATTGTCTAATAGCTAACCAACTGAAAGCAAACATTGATCTAGCTCAGGACCATATAACACATCAGTGATTGTTTTGATACGTAAGATGGTTTGGACTAATACATCTTCATTATCTTGAACATCTACAAGTCTTCCATTTCCAAGTGCTCTTTCTTCCTTCTGATCTTCTGCTTCTCTAAATGCTTTCCTTTGCTCAAACGCATACAAAGCATTTGTTACCTCTATAGCTTGATTTGTGACATATCCCAAGAATCTTCAAAAGAGGAAATTTTTGCTTCAAACTTTTGTGGAGGAGTCACCATAATTTTCTCCACAACTCTCTTTTCTTCTAACTCCTCTCCCAACTACCTAATCTGGTTTACCAAATTCATAATTCTATCAACATACCTACTTATCGTCTCTGAGTCCTTCATCCTCAACAACTGAAACTCCTTACTTAGATTGTATATCTGCATCTGCCTTATCTTGTCAGATCCTTGGAATTCAGTCTTCAACTTCGCCTAAGCTTCATATGTTGTTTTGAAAAATTTAATCTTGGTGAAGATAGAATCAGTTACTACAGCATGTATGTAGGACAGAGCTTTTAGAGCTTTGAGAACTTCTTCTTCATGTTGTTTACTTTGCTGTAGTGTTGGATTTTTCCTTAAAGGAGGGAATATTTTTTCTTCTTCTACATATTCCAACAAGCCAAGACCTTGAAGATAAGCTTTCATTTTTACAGCCCAGAAGTGATAGTTTTCACCATTAAAACAAGGAGGTGAAAAGGAAATACTACTAGAAGCCATAAAAAATGTAGAAGAAAAATATGGATTTATATGTTGGGTGTTTTATGGTTTTCTCTTAAACATTCACATAGCCCTTTAAGATCAAGAGCTCTAATACCATTTGTTAGCAGAGATGGAAGAAGAGAGCAGAGAATGTATATTTAACAAAGAACTAAGTTTTCTGTTTTAAAAAAAAAACTTCTTCATTTCTGTAAACTAATAACATATTTATACATCATTTTAGTCAAAAAGTTTGTCGACAAAACTTCCATGATTTAAGGAAGTTTGTTCACCAAACTTGCATATTTTAAGCACCTCCACGAATTTACAACAACTTCTAACTAATGGAGGATTACAAAAAAAAATCAAAATAAAAAAATGACAACATATGCATTAAAAACACATCAATACAGCAGATTTCTCAATAACCTCCAAGTAGGGTTCCCTTGATCATTTTCTTTAATCCTTTTCCCAATATCAGTTTTTTCCCTTGCTTCTCGCTGCTCAATAGTATGACCACTTTTCCTTCATAGATAAATGTCATAGTTCGTGTTCTAAAATTGTACAAGACATTATCGAGCATTGCCAGCCATTATACTTGAGGACCATGTCGTAACTTCCTAACAAAATCACTAATGTATTTGTTATAAGTCAGTGCCAACCCTCGACAAAGGCAAACAGGGCACTTGCCTAGGGCCCCATCTTGTAATAGATGTGCCATGATTTCTGCCACCAAAATTGATTCTTTTTCTTCATTATTATACTTTTTTTTTGCTACTTTTTCTTCCTCTGTTGGGCTATTTTTCATTACAGAAGACATTTATTATAGAAGAGTAATAAATGTAGTAATAAATGTAGATATATTGTGAAGCTATTGGAGTTTGGTTGTGCCTACATACTTCTTCCAGTTCTATACAGGTGCTTTTGTTCTTTTTCTAGTCAAACTGTGTTATAATTAGTTTATATTACATTTCCTAAAAAACATTTGTCTAGAAATGAAAAAAGAAAAAGAAAAAGAAAACATGTAGCACAGTTGATACAATCCCAAAAAGGAGTAATTAATAAATTTATTAAAAGAGTAGGCTCCTCTAGTGAGAGTCCCGAGGAATTAGGTGAAGGTAGTT
>JANSVA010446893.1:0-17131 GCA_025504915.1 Erythroxylum reticulatum | reverse complement strand
CCGTTTTATATTATATGGTGATTAACACACAAGATCTCATCTTGGTGTTAAGACTTGATGGGTAGATAGTCCATCAAACTATTGGCACCAGTTTAATCACCAAATCTCCTTAAAACATCTAGAAGTGATGATATCACTTCTAACTCTTTATTTCAGTGAATGTTCCCTGATACATGTTTCAATTAATAATTCCAACATGTAGACACTAGATTAATGCTCTATAAAAATCCATTATGATCATATCAAGAATTATAATGAAACATATATGAGTTCACCACTCATTAAGATTGCTTAAGTTGTATGTTTTAGGATTAAAGTAACAGACCACTTTATTCTTTAAAACACACTTGATTCCAGATTCATTTAATAGTGCCATTATCGATAGTTAACTACTATTGTGATATAAAACTCATCATTCCTTTGAAGTAAACTCCTTTACTTACATGGAGATAAAATGCAAGACTACAATCTAAAACATAATCAAGTGACCAATTTGATTATTCAACTGTGAATCAATTAATTTAAATTATAATAATATGCATGTTTAGCATACATCTATATGTATAAGTCTATTACTTACAAAAGAATCTCGGTTCCTTTTGACTAGAGATATAATGCTCATACATATAAAACCAAACTCTTTTGTTTCATTAATAATAAATATTTTCATTACAAAACTGTAATTGTAAGAAAATTAAGTTATATGTAAATACACTTGCTTTCTAAGGCACTATATTTACATAACTCCAACAAAGAGTTGATAGCCTAATGAGTGTACACACATCAACAGTTGACAGCACTAGATTCGATAGATGCAATTGGTATGATTGATGCCTACCGATTGAACTAAGGTAGCTTATTACGCAAACCTAAGGTCATTCTTGGAGATATTAGATATCGACCTACTAGGAGAATTTTTCTACGAGTTCACTTAGATTTATATTGAGAGTTATGAATTTATGAAAGTAGTGGGAGCCATAATGTGTGTTATCAAATTCCTTATAGATATGCATTTAATTACATTCTAATTTTTCTCTATTTGACAATAGGTTGCTATTGCCCGAGTCAACACTATGAGTACTAGTGTGAATCTAAGATCATTAATGGAAGCTAACAAGTTGGCTGGACCAAACTTCCTTAACTGACTTAGGAACTTGAGAATAGTTCTCAAGTCTGAGAAGCCTAGTTATGTCTTAAAAGAACCACTTCCCGATCCCCCTACTGTTGATGCTTCTGATGATGATCAGAGGGCATATAGGAAGCATCTTGATGATAGCGAGATGGCTAGTTATTTATGCTTGCCATTATGTCTCCGGAGATGTAGAAACAACACAAGGCTATAGATGCTCATACCATATTATATCATCTTAGGGAGCCCTTTGATGATCAAGCAAGGTCCAAAAGGTTCAAGACTTCACGATTGCTATTTTGCTCTAAGATGGTTAAGGGGACAGCTCTAGTGTAGTATGCACTGAAGATGAATGGCTACATCGAGCAGTGGACCTCCTTGGGTTTTCCTTTAGATTAGGAATTAAGTTTTGACTTAAATTTAACAGTTTTAATCAATAGTTTCTCACAATTTGCGCTTAACTATCAGATGAACAATATATCCAACATAATTCCCGAGCTGATCAATATGCTCAAGGAAGTTGAGTCATCTGTTCGCAAAGACAAGGTTTTGATGCTGGTTTGAAGAAAAAGAGCCAAAAGAAGAAGAAGTTTGTAGGGCCCGAAGTATGTGTCAAGAAAGTAAAGAAGAATGCCTCGAAGGGAACTTGTTTCCACTATGATAAGGATGGATACTGGAAGAGAAACTACAAGGCCTATCTAAAGACCTTGAAGTAGAAGAAGGCCTCTGGTGCCCCATCTACTTTAGCTATTTATGTTATTGATATTCATATTGTTTTTGATAACAACATATGCGTGTTAGATATCGATTGTAGCTCACACATTTTTTCTGACATGAAGGGCCTCAGGAATAGTAGACAACTCAACAAGGGAGAGTTAGACCTATGGGTGCGCAATTGAGCAAAAGTTGCTACATCAGTTATAGGCACATATGTGTTGATGCTCCCTAATGGGCTTGTACTAGAATTGGACAATTGTTTTTATATACCTGCTTTGACTAAAAGTGTACTGTTTGTTTCTAGTCTTAATAGAGTTGTATTCCATTTAAATTTCAGTAACAATGGTTGTTTAATTTATTTGAATGGAATGTTATATGTTTTAGGTACATTGTGTAATGGTATATACATATTGGATATGTCTAATCTGGTTCTAAATATCAATAATAACAAAATAATAAAATTAGATAATGTGAAATCGTCTTACTTATGGCATTGTTGCCTTGACCATATAAGTGAGAGATGCATGTTTAAACTAAACAAGTGTGGTAGTTTAGGGTCATTTGATTATAAATCATATGACACATGTGAATGTTGCTTAGTAAGTAAAATTACTAAGTTATCCTTTAAGGGGAAGGGTGAACGAACTAGTGGACTTTTAAACCTAATACATTCTGATGTATATGGTCTGATGTCCATATATGCCAAAGGTATATGTATCTTATGAGATACAAGTCTGAAGCCTTTGAAAGGTTCAAAGAATTCAGGAATGAAGTTGAGAAACAACTTGAGAGAAGTATTAAATCACTTCGATTGGATTGAAGTGGTGAATACTTAAGCCAAGAGTTTTTGGATTACCTTAAGGATAATGGAATATTGTCCCAGTGGACTCCACCTTACACACCACAACACATTGGTGTGGTTGAGAGGAGAAACCAAACTTTACCAGACATGGTGAGGTCTATGATGGGTTTAGCGAATTTACCAAAATCCTTTTTGGGGGTATGCACTCGAAATTTCTATTTATGCATTAAGTAGAGTCCTATCTAAGTCAATTGATGTTATTCCATATGAGATATGGACTAAATAAACCCTATCTTTCTTATATGAAAGTTTGAGGTTGTCCTGCTTATGTGAACTAGATTCAGTCAGGTAAGCTTGAAGCTAATTCTGATAAGTGTTTATTTGTAAGATATCCTAAGGAAACTATAGGATATCAGTTCTACCATGTTTTAGAACAAAAGGTGTTTATTTAAAAACATGTTGTCTTTTTAGAGAAAAAGTTTCTTCCAAGAGAATACAGTGGGAGAAAAATTGAACTTTTGGAAGTTCAAGATGCTTAAACAGACACAGATTAACTGTCTAAACCCGAGACTATTATTTATAAAGATGAAATAATAGTTCAACTTCTAACACACAATAAGTTTATAGGACGGGTAGGATACGTCATGTTCCTGAGAGATATGGATTTCTAATAAGTGAACTTAACGATGTATTGCTTATAGAAGATGATGAGCCTACTACCTATGAGGAGGTTCTGAAGAGTTCATAATCTAAAAAATGGCTTCAAGCTATAAAATTAGAATGGATTCCATGTATGAAAACCAAGTATAGAATTTGGTTAACCCACCCTAAAGGATAAAACCCATAGGGTGAAAATGAGTTTTCAAGAAGAAAATTGACATAGAGTGTAATGTAGTTACCCATAAAGCTAGGCTTATAGATAAAGGTTATCGTCAACGGCAAGGTGTTGACTACGACAAAACTTTTAGCCCAGTAACTATGCTTAAATACATTAGGATACTCCTAGCCATTGCAACTCATTATGATTATGAGATATGTCAAATGGATGTGAAGATGACTTTCCTTAATGGAAGCCTAACCAAGAATGTGTATATGACACAACCTGATGGTTTCATATCCATGAATGGAGAAAAGGTATGCAAGTTTCAGGAATCCATTTATGGATTGAAGCAAGCATCCAAGAGTTGGAATATCCTATTTGATGAGACAATTAAAGAGTTTGGTTTCTCAAAAAATTTGAATGAGTTGTTTGTGTATAAGAAGGTTAGTCGGAGTGAAATTGTGTTCCTTATATTGTATGTAGATGAATATTGCTAATAGGAAACGTTGTCTCAGCTTTGCAATTAGTTAAAATTTGGTTAGCTAAGAACTTCTCTATGAAAGACTAATTGAACCCAAGTTTCTTATATCAATTGGTGACAATTTCATGATTTTTATTACACTTCTTGACTCTTATTTTCAGATTTTATGCTTAATTTGACTCTTGAGTGCTTGCCTTTAATTTATATAGTTTGAGGGTAAAATTGTCAAAAATAATTAGTAATTGCATTAAGTTAATTTTCTAGAACAATTGATACTTCAAACTACCTTTTTTTATTGTTGTAGAAGACTCAAGAAGTAGAACTAAGGAGTGAATGCCAAAGATGACAAGTCAACAGGGAAATAGGAAAGTTCATCACGGCGATGTTAATGTCTCGCTGTGGCGAACTCTAAAGATTCACTAAAGAGACCTAAAAGTTGAAGCTAAGTTAATAAAATCTTTCAAGAAAAGTTCGCTGCAGCGATGAATCTTCTCGCCACGGAGAAATCTTCGAATTGGTGCAAGCTCAGACCATTTTTGGCTAAGTAACCCACTGTGTAACCTGAGCCACCAACCTATTTTATAAAGAAAAAAAACCTATTTTAGGTTAAGTTCCAATGGGACAAGATTCACTCACACTCTCCGTCATCTTTCTTTCATCTCCATTAATGCACACCTTCGTTCTCTCTTCTGCACCATTTTTCATCCATTTTCCACCGTCGATTGCTACCATGGGTATCCCTAGAGGGTTCTCAGTTATGAAGTCTCTTGAAGCTATGCCTGGCTAGACACCTCAATCTTTTTGAAGATGTAGTAATGGATTGAGTTCAACGGGCTTAAAAGGGGAGTATCTTAATATATGTTTAACTATAATTTATGAACTCTTAGGTTTAGGATTTGTAATTTGTAGTTGAACATTCTTGTTTAGAGTTTAATCAAGTGTTGGATATTATTATGTTGTTGGGATTTGTTGGTTTAGAACTTTGAGCTTAAATATATGAAGTCTCATATATGTTTATTTGTGATCTTATTGAATCTCTTTTATCTTGCATAGTTGTGTTTGATATTAAGTTGATTTGAGATCCCAAAATGACTTGTAGCATTGATTTACCCAAGGTCTTAAGAAATGGAGTTCATTGATTAAGAACTTGGACTTAAAGAGTTCTTTAAGGTTTACCCAATTGAAATTTAGTGATTCTCACTCCCGTTGAAAATTGATTTCGAACTATGATATTATTATCATTTGATCATTGTCTTTATCTTCCTGTTTTTACATTCCCAAAAATCTAAAAATACTTTTTGACACATTTTTCTTATAATTCCTTTTAATTCAGTTAAGATTTCCAAAGACAAAACCCCCCTTCCTTACTAATTTAGCTTGCATTTTATGACATATAGGTTAGCTTAAGTCCATTCATTTAGGTTTTGATTAAGTGAGACAACCCGAGGTTGCAACTTATATTGCAATACTTAGATTATATTTTTTATTTGACCTTCAAGGGTAAGTACTAAGGCTTGGATCAAAGACCTTAGAGAAGCAACTTATAATTTTGGGATAAAGATCTATAGAAATAGATCTAATAGGTTGCTTAGTATTTCTCAGTCTACATACATAGAAAAGATATGGAAGGGTTCATAGTCAAACCGCTGGCTTTCCAACCAATTAAGGATCATGAAATGTTGTTAGATACCACTCTTGACTTACTTGAATTAAGTGTTAATTCAAATGGCCAATATAACTAGGAACCTAATGGGATAAACATATAGGAGATCCGAAAGATGAGTAAAATGCTCTTGAATGGTGATTTAAGATATGAGAGACTATTTCAGGATTATATCACGATGTGATCGCGGTAAAAAATGTTGTATGGAATGGATTAAAAACAAGTGTAGTTGGCTTCCATTAATACACGCTATTCATGGTCATTAACTTCTCATAACTTCTATTAATGTATGGTATTCATGGTCATTAACTTCCCATAACTTCCATTAATCATGCTATTTATGACCATTAACTTCCTATAACTTTCCATTAGTGATGGGGTTATGGAAGGCCAAATGGTGGAAAAAATTGAGATGATTTTCTTGCATCTTGTGTAAGAAACATAAAAAGAAAAAGAAAGGTTCTTTTTCCTACACACACACACTTTTTCTTCTCTCAAGAGTTCTTGTCTTTGCTAGCACAAAGAAAGAATTCTAGCCATCTCCTAGTGAGGTTTCATGCTTCTATATCCATGTGGACTTTCATTAAAGATAATCTGCATTGATGGTTGTGGATTACAGAAACCCAATTTAGAGAAGATTAAATAATGAAGGAGACCATCAGAAAGGTACTTAACATCTTACATCTTACATTTCATATTTTGTTTTTTTCTATATCTATAAGCATGAGTATATCTAGTTTTTAAGGTTTTGTTTTATTTCTGTTGCGTATATTTGATATATATTATGTATGAGATGCATGATCAGAACATAACACCACATACCCCTTTAAGAGGATGTAAAGATGTCACCCAGTATATATCTAAACAAAATAAGACATTGCAAAAATTTCTTAAGAACAGGGTAACAAGCTTTAGATTCATCAATTGTTGACATAAATAAATAGAATACATTATAAACATTGTACTTGTTTTAAACATGCTTTAAATCCAAATCCATTCTGTATTATAGTTATTACAAACCATTTACACCAAAATACAAATATGTCTTATACATTAATTACAACTCAAAAACAACGAAAACAAACATTTTCCAAATTACATCACATCCTTCATTGGCCACTGCGGTTGTCCCAGCATTAGACCTTCTTATCAGAACCTACACGGAGGCAAAACCACCTTGCTAAGCATATAGCTTCATGGGGAATAACTAAACTCGATATAAAATGTCGACTGTTTCAATCAATCGCGTAGCATTCACATGTACTAAATTAAATCAAACCATAAGTAATCTTTAATTATTTAAATTAAGGAGTAATCAGACCATTAAAAGCATCATAATAGAATATAATTCATTAGAACATAATATACATGCTTAAGAGTAAATCATATAAATTTTAGAACAGAGCATCGTTACTTCGAAATAGAACTCAATGGTCTCAGAACAGAATATAATTCTTTCGTATTAGAATATAACTTGTATAAGATTATAATATATCTTGTATTAAATCAAAACTTAGCTTGTACCATAACTGAACTTATATCAGAACACAAAACAAATTAGCCTGCTAGTCCTCTATACAGAAGTGGGTAACGGGACCAGAATGAAAGATACCTATGATTGGCATTATAGATAGAAGAGACTTATATCTCAGTATCAGAAGACATTATTATGTCAAATATCAGAAGACATCGTAGTTTCAAGTACAGAAGACACCTTAGTGTCAAGTTACAGAAGGCACTTTAGTGTCACACAAGCAGCTATAGACCCTTCTAGGCATGCTTATTTACCCATGACATGGACTTGGTAGTTTTAAAACAAAACATTTTAGATTTTAAAATCAAATGTAGATGATGTAGTGCATAACAAATGAATTTATTCCATTTAGCTCAAATTTAACATATTCATTCATATTTGATCAAACTTAACATGCCTAACAAACATAAATATTTGTAATAATGCACCAAGGAATACCTTAAGTAATTACACATTACATGTATTCACTCAAGTTCCCAATTCAAAACTAATCATTAATCTTGTTCTTTAAATCACATTAGCATTCATAAGTATACTTCATTCCTTTAACAACTTATAAGTTTCAAAATTAGACACTTTGATATCAAATCACATATTCCTTAAGTTATTACCTTAATTAATAATCCAAATCTTATTCAATCTTTAACTAACTAATTCCATATCAAACTAAGTTCATTTCACACCCTAATCAAGTCCAATTACATCATTATAAAGTGTTTTAACCTTATATAGTTCAACACTTAGATAAACCAACCTTTTCTCATTCCTAAGTATTTCTCAATACCGTGGAAAGGCACCACATAAATCTCACAATCGTAGGGTGAGTGAACCGAAGGGTCACTCACCTATAGCCTTCAAATTTTCTCTAAATTGTAGCTCCTTCTCACTCCATTCAATACACCTTCATCAAAGTCCATTCATTTCACCTCAATTCTACCTTTCTTATTCTTCAATTCCTCATCCAATTCATGTCAAAATCCAATTAAAAAATATTCATTAAGCAACTCAAAAATCATAGTCTTTCATGCATCATAACCAAAACAGAATTTGCCATACATGCTATCAGGTTTAGAATTCCCTTACCTATTTAAATTCAAATTTAAACTCCAAAGAACCAACTAATCTAACCCTTCCAAGCAACCAACACACATCCAAGATCAAGGTGTAAATCTTAGCACCAAGAAATCAATATAGAAGATAACAAGATCTAGCTTCCTTTGTGAAACCCTAATACCCTCCCCCCCCCGAGAGGATACGCGGATGTCACACAGAACACAATCAAAATAGAACTAAACAAAACCAATCAATTAAAACATAGCATAACAAAAAAGTGTAAGTCTTCCATAAACCAATATAAAGTAGACATACATTATATTACATGAAATTAATACAAATTTAATCCAAAAACCGAAACCAGCCTAAAACATAGTTATTACAAAAACTTGCAATAATTCAGAATCATACACTTTATATATAAGCCAAAAATAAACTTAAAATATATTTACTCTATTGACCATTACGGTTGACTCATCCCAGTTTTTATAATCCTCGCTCTGAACCTACATGGGGAAAATCCATTGTGCTAAGCATATAGGTTATTTAGTAATAACTAATCTTTGTTTAACCACAATAGATATAAAATCATGCGATAGGATAATCATCTCAACATAGTGAATTTCAGAAACATAGTATGATATATTAAAGAAAGCACTTCGCTAGCTAAAGTCAATCACATCAGTAGAAAAATAGAACATATAGAATATAGAACTAATTTTCAGAATAAGGTGTTAACCCATCAGATCAATTATGGTTTGTTTCGTATCAAAACTTATCAGAGATCAGAATACAAAATTGTATGATTGTTAATCCATTTATAGAAGTTAGTAACGAGACTTATATAGGAGACATTGAAGTCTCAACATCGAAGTGTCTAGGAGAGATCAAAGTCTCGACACCGAAGTGTCTAGGAGACACCCAAGTCTCAACACTAAAGTGTCACATGAGAGATAAAAGTCTTGGCACCGAAGTGCCACAGGAGTAGCTGCAGACCCTTTTAAGCATGCCTATTTACCCACAACTAGGACTTAATGGATTCAAAAATAGAAACGTATGAACTTCAATATATATATCATTCATTGGTTTCATGCCAAATATTCAAACATATCAATCTGATATCTTTGCAAATCATTTAATGAATCAAAATCAGTAGTAAACAAAACAGCCAAAGCAAACCTATCAAAAATTTCTTACTAAATTACTTACAAATATTCATCAAGATTTACTTATAGATAAGACCATCTAAATTACTTACAAAAGCTCCCTTATTGCTTATTTCCTTGAAGTTCAGGCAATATTTGGAAGTAGTCACTTTATATGTTCCTCTATAACAATTAACTTATACACAAATCACTATTGTGTATGGTTAAAAATTTATTAATACACATTCATGTATACTAAATATGTATGATGCATGTTCAAGACAGATTCCGAGTTTCTTATTCTTAATCATGTTACATTATCAATCATGTAAAACCACACTCAATTGATCAATCCAGATTGGTTTAGTATACTAAAAGTTATTCCCAAAATATTTCAGACTATTCTTAAGCCTCAACAGAATATTATCTCAACTTCAAATCAGATTATGATATTCTTAGAGGCAGAAATAGAATTCAATATCTCAAGAATCACTCCATTTGGAAATATACATGTTAAGATATAAGAAAAATGCTGAAGTATGTTTGGTAAAATCATCCCAGTTATCAAACTTCATCACATTCACATTTTCATCTTAAATTCATCAATCAATCCATTTCAGATAATTATAATCTTTGTTGAAGATAAAGATAAATGTCTTATAAGTCCATTAGTTCAAGAATCAAGTCATTTGGATATCAGGTGAAGAAGTTATAAAAATAATATCCAAGTATGTTCAGAAAACAACCCTTCGGATAAACAGATGAATAGCGATCGTGCATATGCTCGACCGCGACCTCCTTCTTCTTCACCACACCTAATTTTCTTCTTCTTCTTTGATTATTTTTCCAACTTTTTCTCTCTTTTACACATTATAATCAAAACATTTGATGCTTTAACCATCTTCCCCACTTCTATTTTAGCTTCACAACACACAACAAATCCAAATTTTCAGATTCAACATACACATCAGAAATCCGAACTACACGTTCACTTTCTCTCACTACTGTGTGTTTTCATTCTTACTACTTTACTTTATTTTCAAACCACAATCGATGTAGAATCTATAGCCTCATGGTTTTATACTACATTTTTTTGTATTTAACTAAATCACAATGAACTTCCATTCCCTCAATCTTAAATACATAATCTGCACATTTTCTTTTCGCTACAAAAGTGTCACAGGTGTGTAACATCCAGTCACACCCGTGCAACCATTTTCTGCATTTTTGCATAATTTCTCTCTCTATCTTCTTCATCTTAATCCATTCCTAATTCATATTCTCTGCATTTTCACACCCATTGCAACTTATCTAACTCTAAAACAACACAAAACTCAAGAATCAAAATCAAACTTCAAAATCGAATGTGTAGTCTGTGCTTTCTCTCACAACTACTATGTTTATTTCCATTAAAACCCATTCATCACAACCACTCAACTCATCCAAAACCTTTCTACTTAACTAAGTTTCTTTTTAAGCTACATGCAATTGGTATTACACCTCCTGTACCTTTCCACTGTACAATATTATCAACTCATCTCATCATCAATTTCACAGAAACTACTCAACTTACATAACTCATGCATGTGTTTACTTCCAGCTCACAAAAACATTATCAAAATCATTCATAGAACTCAAAAACTTAAAACTTCACTTACCTTGTTTCTTCAGCAAAATCCTAGCTTTGATAATGAAGAACAGGGTTTCAGTGTTGAATGAAGACCAAAGCAAAAATCGATGAATAACAAAGAGCTACAATGTTTTTGCCTTACACAACTGTGATATCGTGGTTTAATAACTCATTGACATATGGCCCCATTACATATGGGCCATTTGTCATCCATATAAAGGTGTTAAATGAAAAAAACACCATTGGTCTATTTTTCCTAATATCCTAAAAATTCTAGAAAAATTCCTAAAATTCCCAAAAAATTCTGAAATATTACTAATAGTCTTTAAATAATTTTTTTATGAAAAATAATCCACAATTCATGACTTAATCTCATTTATAGATCCATTTTACCCAAAAAAATGTTGATGAGTTCATGTACAGTTATTTGTATGTATCAAAAATATATAAGCATATTTCAGTGAATACTCAATATGCAAAGCATATAATGCACTATAATTCCTCAATATTCTAACCCCTAACATGGGGTGTTACAATTCTTCGTTTCTTAAGAAAATTTCATCCTTGAAATTCATACCTGATCTGAATAATTGCGGATATTGAGCTTTCATAGTTTCTTCTGGTTCCCATGTTGCTTCTTCAAGTCCTTAATGTTCCCAGAGTACTTTTACCAAAGGGATTTGCTTATTCCTAAGTTGCCTGACTTCTCGGCCTAAGATAGAAATTAACCCTTCTATATAAGACAAATCTGATTGTACATCAGATCGATATCTTTATAGCATAGAAACAGGGAACACATCATATAGCTTGGCCAATTCTTCAGGAAGAGGCAACTGATAAGCAACTGGTCTGACTCTTTTGAGAACTTCATAAGGACTAATGTATCGCAGACTAAGTTTCCCCTTCTTACCAAATCAAAGTACCTTCTTCCACGGTGACACTTTCAAGAACACCTTATCACCTACTTGATATTCAATATGCCTTCTTTTTAGGTCAGTATAAAACTTTTGCCTATCACTAACAGCTTTTTACCTTTGTTGAATAATTTGAATCTTTTCTTCAGTATCTTTCACAATTTCAGGGTCGATCATCTTGCTTTCACTTAACTCAGTCCAACATACCGGAGTTCTACACTTTCTACCATACAGTGCTTCATAAGGCACCATATCAATGCTGGTCTGATAACTATTGTTGTAAACAAACTCCATCAAAGATAAATACGTATCCCAACTTCCTGGAAACTCTAATATACAACCTTGAAGAATATCTTTTAATATTTTTATCACCCGTTCAGACTATCCATCTGTCTGGGGATGGAAAGCAGCACTAAGCTTAACTTAAGTACCCAAAGATTTTTGCAGGCTTTTCCAAAATCTTGAAGTAAATCAAGGATCGCGATAAAAAATAATCGACAATGGTACTCCATACAGTCTCATTATCTCATTAACATATAATTTTTCAAGCTTATTCAAAGAGTAATCAGGATGAACAGGAAGAAAATGAGCAGATTTCGTAAACTTATCTACAATTACCTATACAACATCATGTTTCATTTGAGTGATAGGAAGTCCAATGAAAAAGTCCACGGTAATGTTATCCCATTTCCATTGAGGACTAGGAATAAGATGTAAAAAATTAGATGTAATACGGTGTTTAGCTTTAACCTATTGGCATGTCATACATTTAGCTACATAATCCACATCTCATTTCATACCTGACCACTAGTAATGCTACTTCAGATCCTGATACATCTTGTTTCCACTAAGATGCATAGTAAAGACCATATTATGAGCCTCAAACCATAACTTTTTCTTCAGTTCATTATTAGCTGGCACACACAACCGATCTTTATAGTACAATTCAACATCTCTTTTCACAGAAAAATCAGGTTGTTTATCTTCTTGAGTAGCCAAGATAAGTTATTGTAACTTATCATCAGCTCTGTGAGCATCACCAATCTCTTGTCTCAAAGTAGGCCTTACTTTCAATTAAGCTATTAAAGATCCATTAGATACAAGCTTCCATTCACTCTATTTAAGTGATAATGCTGAAATGGTCTTTTGAATGAAGGCATCAGCTACAACATTAACTTTACCTGGATGATAGTCCACAATACAATTATAGTCTTTAAACAATTCCATCTAATGTTGTTGTCTCAGATTGAGTTCCTTCTAGGATACTTCATACTTTTATGATCTGTGAAAATTCTACATTTTTCACCACACAAGTAGTGTTGTTAAATTTTCAAGGTAAACACTACTGCTACAAGTTCCATATCATGTGTTGTGTAGTTTAGTTGATGTGACTTAGTTGCCTAGAGGCATAAGCGACTACCATTCCATCATGCATCAAAGCACAACCCAAACCATTTCTCAATGCATCTGTATACATAACATACTCCTTACTAGAAGTAGGTTGAACCAATACAAGAGCTTTAGTAAGCATACTTTTTAATTGAACAAAACTATTCTGACATCTATCAGACCATTGATACTTCACTCCTTTTTGTAATAGATTAGTTAAAGGGGATGATATCACTGAAAACCCCTTTACAACCTGACGGTAATAACCAGCCAAACCCAGAAAACTTATAATTTTTGTCATATTCCGTGGCGGGTTCTAGTTAACAATCGCTTTTATCTTACTCTGATCAACTCTAATCCTTTCAGAGGAAACAATATGTCCTACAAAACATATCTCTTGAAGCCAGAAATCACACTTGCTTAGCTAACCATACAACTATTTTTGCTGCAAGGTCTATAACATAATTCGGAGGTGTTTAGTATGGTCAAGTTCATTCTTAGAATAGACTAAGATATCATCAATAAACACCACTATAAACTGATCCAAGTAAAGTCTAAATACCCTATTCATCAGATCCATAAATTCCACTAGAGAATTAGTTAACCTGAATGACATTGTCAAGAATTCATAATGTCCATATCGGGTTCTAAATGTAGTCTTCAGTGCATCTACATCCTTTACCCAAAGTTGATAGTATCCTGATTGCAGATCTATCTTTGAAAATACTCCTGCATCTTTCAATTGATCAAATAGATCGTCAATCCTTGGCAACGAATACCTATTCTTCACTGTGACTCTATTCAATTGCCTATAATCAATGCATATCCACAGTGTACCATCCTTCTTCTTAATAGAGAGGACTAGTGCTCCTTACGGTGACATATTAGATCGAATAAGCCTTTTATCCAGAAGCTATTGTAACTACACATTCAACTCCTTCAATTCAGTAGGAGCCATTCCGTACGGTGCTATGGATATAGCAGCAGTGCAAAGCATGACTTCAATAGACAACTCCACTTCCCGTTTAGGAGGAAGTCCAGGTAATCCCTCCGAAAATATATCTAAAAATTCATTCACTATAGGAATATCAAGCAATTTACTACCCTCTTTCTTATAATCAATCAAAAAAGCTAGATAATCTTCATATCCCTTTCTGAGGAGCTTTCGGGCTTGCATGGCAGATATCACATTAGCTGAGGAATTAGTGTGGATGCCATGCACTATTATTATAGGTTGATCAGGCTTCCTAAGCATAACTATTTTAGCACCACAATCAACTACTGCCTGATGCTTAGATAACCAATCCATACCTAGAATCAAATCAAATTCATGAAAAGGTAATCTGATTAGATATGATACATAATCATTTCCTTGGATGATAATAGGACAATTCTTATACACCTGATTAACTAACACATTACTAACCAAAGGACTAGTTACATGCATGTCATACTCTAACCGATCTATAGGCATCCCCTTTTTCAAAAATTTCTCCAACACAGATATATGAATGAGTAGATCTAGGGTCAATCAATGCATGCCTTTCAGAATTAAAGAGATAAAGAATACCAGCAATGACATCAGGTGCATCCTGATCCTCATGAGCTTTCAGTGTATAAGCTCGAGCTGAAGCAGAAGGCACAGTTGGTCGATTCACAGTTTTTGAGTGGAACTCAAATTAGGTTTGTTCTGATTATATCCTCCTCAACCTCTACCTCGTCCTCTGTTCCCAGAAGATGCATGAGAGACCTCCCTACTAGCTTGCGATGCTTGAGACTATTTGAGAGGACAATTAGCAATCTAATGCTCAATACTGCCATAGCAAAAACATACACCCGTAGCCCTCCAAGAATCACCCCAATGATGTGTAGAACAATGAGGGAACTCTGGGCACCTGAACCTTGGCCCCCAAAGGAACCCCAAACAGAAACAGTTGATAAGGGAAATTTTGGTTTCCTTCCCTAAGTCCCTGATCCCTAAGTAACTTTCGATGTAGAGGAAGTACCTTCCTGACTTCGTTTACCCGAGGATTGACCTTCTCTAATAAAGCCCCTTCGTTGACTTCTTGCTCTCCTGACCATTTCCTGTCTTTCTATTTTCATTGCAGCTTGTACCAACTGATGGTAACTCACTTGCTGCAATAAAGTAAACACCGCTAGATGCTCCTTGATGGAATCATTCTATCCATCCTCAAGTTGATGACATTGGAATTCTTCAGTAAGTACAGATTCAGGGGCATACTACTTAGTCGATTACATTCTGGATCATACTCAGCAATTGACAAATTCTTCTACTTCAAATTCAGGAATTGCCTCCTCTTAACCTTTTTATAAACCTCCGTAATATATTTTGCTTTGAACTTTTGGGTAAAGAAATCCCAAGTCAGAAACCTTAGTAGCTGAGTACTCCTCATAATGAACTTCCACTATTCATAAGCTATTCCTTACAGAAGGGAGACAACATAGTACACTATCTGCTCTGTTGGACAATTGATTTCATACAACAGTCTCTTCATTTTCTCAATCCAAAACTCATCTCATTCTGATTCCTCCAAATATGTCCCGGTAAATTCCTTGGCTCCATACTTCATTAACTGTTCAATTGGAGCCTTAGGTGCTATCATACGATACCGTAAGGTCATCATATCTTGAGATAACTTAAATAAAGCCTCTCCCTAAGTTGTAGGAGGAGCTAGCACCTCAGCTTCTCCTCGACTGGCTCCAGAAGGGCAGACATCACTTAACCAGATCATTCAGGATTATTAATCTTAATAACATTGTCAATGGCTTTACGAGATCCATCATCCTTAACTTCATAGACAAAACATGGGACACCGTATTAAGCTAAAACACAACCTGTACACTCAAATAAAATCAACAGTTAAGTGTTGGTTAAACCAGAATTACCTAAACCATGCTCTGATACCAAACAATATGACACCCTAATACCCTCTGAGAGGATACGTAGGTGTCACATAGAAGACAATCAGAATAAAACCAACCAATCGAAGCATAGCAAAGCAAAATAGTCTAAGTCTTCCATAAACCAATGTAAAACAGACATACATTATATTACATAAACTTAATACAAATTTATTCTAAAAATTGAACTAGCCTAAACTATAGTTATTATAAAAAATTACAACAATTCAGAATCATAAACTTTATATATCATCTAAAAATAAACTCAAAATACATTTTTTATAAAAACAAGACTCAGACTTCATTGAACATTATGGTTGACTTGGCCCAGTCTTTATAATCCTTACTCTGAACCTACAAGAGGCAAATCCACCATGCTAAGCATATAGCTTAATGAGTAATAACTAATCTATGTTTAACCACAACAAATACAGAATCATGTGATAGAATAATCATCTCAACATAGTGAATTTTAGAAACATAGTATGATTTATTAAAGAAACCACTTCGCATGCTAAAGTTAATCACTTCAATAGTAGAACAGAATATACAGAATATAGAAGTAATTTTCAGAATAGGGTTTTAACCCATCAGATCAATTATGGTTTGCTTCATATCAAAACTTATTAGAGATTAGAATACAAAATCATATTACTGTTTATCCATTTATAAAAGCGAGTAACGAGACTTGTACAGGAGAGACCGAAGTCTTGTGTAGCACCCCCTTACCGTAGGGTACACACCGGGACGTTCGCAGGTCATTCTGGTACATATCCTACGATAAGGGCGAGCTACGAATGATCACTATTTAAGTTCACATGGCATCATAATAAAACATCAATATAAAATTCACTGCTTTTTGAAACCATAATTTGTTTCCTCATTTCATTTCATAGAAACCATAAATTTACATATCTGTCATTGTTTACTGT
>JANSVA010446882.1:0-17132 GCA_025504915.1 Erythroxylum reticulatum | reverse complement strand
AAAATTTTCCAAAAATTCAAAAACCACAATGCCCCTCTCCAACTCAGTTTTTCATACCCATAAGTCACATAAATTTTCAATCACATACCTTAACATTGATACCGGGAAATGTCATGAATGCATGTACAGACATTTTTCATGTGCAAAATTTACTATTCATAAGTATGCGGATACTAGACTATGCGTGAGCATGTAAAGGTAATTTCTAACGCTCATTATCCCCTCAAAATCACTATTCTACCCTCCCCATCAGTGATGGGATGCTATAGATTCCATATCCGCAGAGGGTGAGACAACATCAAGTCGACACTCAATTCTCCAAATTCTTAGAGAAGTTGAGGAAACTTCAGATTAATTTGTCTTTGGTGGAAGCATTGGGCTGTATGCCCAAGTATGCAAAGTTTCTCAAGAACATACTGACACACAAATGCACTTGGGAAGACAATCAACGATGACCTTGATGAAGAACTGTAGTTCAATCATCACAAGCACAATGCCTTCAAAACTACAAGATCCATAAGGTTTTACTATTCCATGTGTTGTTGATGATTTTGAATTTTCTAAATGCTTATGTTATTTAGGCACAAGTATTAACTCGATTCCTTTGTCCATTTTTAGGAAATTAAGGTTAGGAGACATCAAGCTAACATCCATACTTATCCAACTTACAGATCATTCCATCAAAAGGCCATTTGGGGTAGTAGAAGATGTTCTAGTAAAAGTGGATAAATTTATAATTGCTATTGTTTTTGTTGTGTTGGATTTTAAAGAAGATAGGAATTGTCCTTTGATTTTGAGTACGCCCTTTATGAATATTGGTAGGGCGTTAGTTGATGTGCTTGAGGAAAACTAGTTTTGAGAATTGGTGATAAGCAGGTTGAATTCAATATGACTAAATCTTTGAAGAAATAGGTGGATGGAAGTGCTTATATGAGGATTGATGTTATGAAAGATTGTTTAAATGAGGTTGAAAAGGAAGTTAAGAAAATCGTTGAAGTGTATAAGGAGGAGAGTGTGAGTGAAGAGGGATTATGTGAGGAAGGTGAGTAAGAGAAGTTAGAGAGGGGGGATGCACCCACACCACCTTCCATTGTAAAGCCTCCTATTGTAGAACTAAAACCCTTACCTTCTCACCTGAGATACACATTTTTAGGCAAGGACCATACCTTACCCATCATCATTTCCAACCAATTAGATGTTGGGCAAGAAGAGAAAGTGGTAGAGACCATTAAGAAGAGGATGAGAGCTATAAGGTGGTAAATTTTTTATATTAAGGGGATTAACCCAAATATGGTGATGTATAGGATTAACCTTGAAGAAGGGTACAAGACAATGAGGGAGAGGCAAAGAAGGTTAAATTCAAACATACAAGAGGCTTTGAAGAAGGAAATGGTGAAGCTCTTAGATGTAGGTATTATATACCCAATTTTAGATAGCGAGTGGGTGAGTTTGGTGTAATGTGCACCTAAGAAGGGAAGCATGACAATGATGGTGAATGAAAAAGGTGAATAGATTCCCACTAGGACCATCACAAGTTGGAGAGTGTGCATTGACTATAGGAAGCTTAATTTGGCCACCAAGAAAGACCATTTTTGAATACCTTTTGTGAACCAAGTGATTGAGAGGGTGGCTGGCCATGCTTTTTATTATTTTCTTGATGGATATTCAGCAAACAATCAAGTGTTCATATACCCACAAGAGTAAGAGAAAACCACTTTCGCCTATCCTTGTAGGGCTTTTTCTTACAGGAGGATGCCTTTTGTCCTATACAATGTGCCAACCACATTCCAAAGGTGCATGATAGCCATCTTTGCAGATATGAGTGAGGACTTCGTGGAGGTATTTATGGATGACTTTGTTATTTTTGGAGACATTTTTTATCATTTCTTGTTTAATTTGGATATAGTATTATAAAGATGCGAGGAGTCTTATTTAGTCTTGAATTAAAAGAAATGTCATTTCATGGTCTAAGAGGGAATAGTTTTAGGTCATAAGATCTCATGTAGGGGATTGATGTAGATCAAGCTAAGACTGAAGTGATTGAAAAGCTTCCACCTCCTACTAACATCAAGTTTATTTGGCCATTCCTTGGTCATACAGGATTCTACAGACAGTTCGTCAAGGACTTTTCTCTTATTGCTAGACCATTAACTAACTTGTTAGCTAAAGATGTGCCTTTTATGTTTGATAATGATTATTTATATGCTTTTAACAAGTTAAAGACAACACTTACAACATCAACTATTTTGACATCACCAGATTGGTCACTTCCCTTCGAGATCATATGTGATACAAGTGACCATGTCATTGGCTGTGTACTCGGATAGCAGAAGGAGAAGAAGTTACATATAATTTACTATGCTAGCAAGACCATGACAGGAGTACAACTAAACTACACCACTACTGAGAAGGAGTTCTTTGTAGTGGTATTTGCATGTGAAAAAATTCGTTCGTACATTTTGGGCTCATAAGTTATTGTTTTTATAGATCATACAACACTGCATTATCTCTTTGCAAAGAAGGATGCCAAGGTTAGGCTCATCCGATGGGTGATTTTTCTTCAAGAATTCAACATTGAGATTAAGGATAAGAAGGGAGCAGAAAATGTTATGGCGGACCACCTATCAAGATTTGAAGGGGAACAAAATGAAAAAGAAGAGGAAATTGAAGAGCATTTTCCTGTCGAGGTTTTAATGATGGTAAAAAAATCATTTTCTTCCTTGGTTTGTAGATATTGCCAATTATCTCTCAGGTGGTATTCTTCCCCTTAATCTCTCAGATCAACAAAGGAAATTTTTCTTATTTCAGTGTTCTCACTATATTTAGGATGAACCTGTGTTATATAAAATATGTGTTGATAGTTTGATTCGCAGGTGTGTCCCTGAAGATGAAATGCCTAAAGTTTTATCTCAATGTCATAGTTCAGTTTATATCAGACACTATAAAGAAAACAAGATGGCTGCTCACATTTTGAAGTGTGGATTCTACTGGCCAAACTTGTTCAAGGATGCCTGAGATTTTGTATTACATTCTGATAGGTGCCAAAGAGTGGGCAATATTTTGAAGAGAGATCAGATGCTCCTTTCAAACATCATAGAGGTGGAGATATTTGATATGTGGGGCTTGGAGTTCATGGGACTATTTCTATCTTCCCTAGGTAACTTTAATATATTAATTGGAGTTTATTATATGTCTAGGTGGGTTAAAGCAATAACTACTCCAGCAAATGATGGTAAGGTGGTACAACAATTCATCAAGAAGATCTTTACTAGATTTAGGGTGCCTAGAGCTATCATAAGTGATGGAGGTAGCCATTTTTGCAACAAACCCTTTGAGGCTCTTTTGAGAAAATATAACGTTCATCATAGAGTGACAACTCCTTACCATCCATAAATGACTGGCCAAGTGGTGGTGGTGAATAGAGAGTTGAAGAAGATTCTTGAGAAGGTAGTGAGCACTTCAAGGAAAAATTAGGCTTTGATGCTGGATGATATATTGTGGACTTATGGGATAACTTTCAAAACTCCCATAGGCACAACACCCTATCGACTTGTGTATGGCAAGGCTTGTCATTTACCATTGGAGTTGGAGCATAAAGCCAATTGGGCAATTAGAAAATTTAACATGGATTGGAAGCTGGTAGGAGAGAAGAGATTATTACAATTTGATGAATTAGAAGAATTAAGATATGATGAATTTGAAAATGTTAAGTTGTATAAAGAAAGGTCTAAGAAGTGGCATGAGGGTCACATTAAGAAGAAGGAATTCAAGAGTGGGTGTTTAGTGTTTTTATTAAATTCATGACTTTAGTTTTTTCCTGAAAAGCTCAAGTTCAGATGGAATGGCCCATTCAAAGTTAATCAAGTGTTTCCCCATAGAGCGTTAGAGTTTGAAAATGAAAAGGGTGAAACTTTTAAAGTTAATGGGCATAGATGCAAGCTTTACTTTGGAGGGCCATCTCACAAGAAATGGAAGTACTTTCTTGCCTTTCACTCACTCTTTTATGATTTCATATGGAATGGTCAAGCTAATGACCTTAACTTAGCATGTTAGCATTCATTTGTTTGTCTTTGTGTTAATGTGGTTTTGTTTTGATTTGATAATATTTAGTTTAGTTTAAGTCATCTCGCCTTTAATTCTCTTATTGTTTAGGTCCCTAATGATATGTTTTAAGGTTACTTAAAGATTTATTATGCATTATAGCTTGATGGAGGACCAAACAATGAGAGGAAAATGCGCCACTTCTATCAACACTAACACTATAAACCCATCTTTCCCTTAATCTCTTCTATTATTCTTCTTATATTTAGTGTTTTTTTTCATAGTATTGTTTATTGGTTTTAGATTTTCTCTTTTGCACATTAAGGATAATGTTTTGTTCAAGTGTGGGGAGGTAGTCTTTGCATTTATGTTTGCATTTTTGCATGTCATTTAGGATGCATACTAGGTTGTTAGTATTAGGTATGTCATTTCCCTTACATTTGAATCTTTGTGATGAATGTGTTTCCATAAGATTCTATCTTGCTAGTTGGAATGAGATTAAATGCATGCATAAATTAAATTAGGCTACTTAAGTGGAGAGTGAACCATGTGGAGTGATGAAAGTAGTTTGCCACATAAGCTTACTCAGAACTTGACACTTGAACAATGAGGTAATGTATAGAAGCATAATGGATTTTCATTTGAACCTGTGTGAGGAATTGAGCCTTTTTGACTCCATTCTATATTAATTTCATTTCCTTGTTTGTATGATGCTTCCTTAGGTAATTACCTTAAAAACTTGCTTTGAATTGGTTTAAATCTACTAGATACATGCTAGATAGAAATGATTATGGCCTTCTTGGTTTAACCTTTGGCTTAAATGACCTACCCTTTTATTATCCCTTACTAGCCCCATTGAGCCTTTAACCTTTTGTTTCTTGAAATCACCTATTTTTAAAACCCACAAACCCCATTAGCTTACCCAATCACAAGATAATAGAGTGCTAAGTGATACTTTAGTTTGGAATCACAAGGTAAGAGAACATACCATATAGTTGTTGTTTATTTCTTTATTATGAAAAAAAAGAAAAGAGAGAAAAGAACAAAATCACATGAAAAGAAAGAAAGAAAAAGAAAAAGGAATAACTTGTAGTAGCTTCAATAAGTACAGAGAAGTAGTCTTATCTATTTGCATATCTTGGAAGTTTATCTTTGTCATCCTTTTGTACACTTAATAGTTTATAAATACTTGTGATGAACCCTTAAAACCTATTTAACCCACCTTAACCCTAGCCACATTACAATCCAAAACAAAGTCCTTTTGATCTATCCTTGTATGTAATCATTATAGAGAAGAATTGGTGTATAAATAAGCCTATGATAGTGTGGTTTCTTATAGGAAGTTTAAATGAAACAATAACCATCAAACACTTGAGAAAAATGATTGAAATTTGTAAGGAAGATCCATTTTGAATTTATATTATCTTTGAGTGATGGTTTCATAGGTTGAGATGGCCACGAAAATTAGTCATAATTTGTGTAGTAACTTAACACTTGAGTTGCCCAAGGTTTGAGGGATTGCATGCTTTAATCTTTGTGAAAATAAAGTGATAGAATTTAATTGGTTGTATTTGATCTTTGCTTAAGGAAAAGCAAAAGTTTAAGTGTGGGGATGTTGATAGGTGTAGAATGCATTGTATTATTATAGGAAATTTGATATATGTTTAGTGGTTAATTTGATTGTTTAGTGTGTGGTTAGGTAAAAAATTGTGTTAGTTCATAAACATTTGTGTTTTAAGTACCCTTTGGGTGAGAACATGTTTTGAGCTTCAGTTATATATATATATATAAGGTGTAGTGATGAGTTTGTTAATGTTTCAGGGCATTTGGAAGAGTTTTAGAGGAACCTAAACCAAAACACAAGGTAGCCAACGATTGTGACAAAATCTCGAACATAGGCCACGATTGTGGGGGATTTGCCACAATCATGACAGAAAGTAGATAACTAGACCACTATCGTGCACTAAAGGCCACGATCATGGCCTACGTACAAACAGACTAGGAGTCACTTTCGAATTTGAGTTTTTGAGGGACATTTTAGACCCCAGAAAGAAATTAGGGTTACCTTAATTGGAAAAGACTATAAAGGATAATGATGGAACCCTTGAAAGGAGTCTACATTTTGCCTACATTTGGAAACCAAAAAAGAGAGAGAAAAGAAGAGGAGGAAGAAGAGGAGTGTTTCGATGCCATAGCTTCCCAAAATAGGTGATCTTTAGACACCACTTCTTTCTCGAATCATCCAACCTGAGTTTCATTTCCTCCCCATTCACCTTTTTATTCATTTAATGTGTAAGATTAAGATGGGTTGTATGGTTACAGATTTTGAGATGTTAATGATGTTCTAACTTTTCCTTTGAGATTTTGCTTATTTTTAATGTTACTCTAGTTGAATTATGTTTACTTCATTTGGGTGTTGTGATTGATTAATGTTTATGCATGTTTTTGTAACAAACTGAGAGGGTGAACTAAATAAAAATGATTAGATTGGATTAACGAGAGTTAAGCAATCTAATTGACTACTTAATCAATTTAGTCAGTGATTTCATAGAGAGAGATCATGTGTGAGACCCGATTATTTATTAGAGAGCTCTAGAAATAATTAGAATTATGGGTAATTTGTTAATTGAGAGATTGCAAGTCTATAATTCGATTAGGGTATATAATTTAGGGAATGATTATAACTCGAGAGACAGTAATCAACCCTATGATCATCTAGAATCGACACCCCATAAACATATAAAAAGCTAGATTAGCATTGATGATAGGTAATTCACCTCTCCCATAACTTGATTAATTCTCTTTATAGATTTCCATTAATACATTATTCGATTGTTGCTAGATTGTTTTGATTTAGTTTAATTTTCAATTATTATTCAAATTTGAGTCTTAGATAAAGCACAACCTGAATTAAGTGGTGCCTAAGCACAATCTTTGTGGGATGATATTTGCTTTTTACTACAAGTAATAATCTGTATACTTGCAGTTTTTAGTGTAAAATAAGTAATTGGTTTTGCAATCAACACTCAACATATGAATGTGATGATTGTTGATTAATCAAGAGTAGAAGCATTAAATGTTGAGTTCTTGCTATAGTGTTTAAGAGTTATTCATCTTTTTATGATTATCTATTCTTAGGAAATATGAAAAATGAGTAAAGTGTTTTTATTTTGTAACTTTAATTTTGATGATTTGCCCAATGATAGTCAAAAACTAAGTGTGGGGGAACTTGATATGCGTTTAATTGTTGATACATTTAATCCATGACACTTAGTGATTAATGCTTTAAAATGCTTAAGACACTCACTTTAGTTCATATTTGGATTTTTTATATTATGAACCCATTACTAGAATTGTTAATACAATCCATAATTGTTGTATTTGGATTCGTTGCTAGAATATTCAATATAATTCGTAATTGTTATATTAAGATTCATTTGTGATAACTAATGGGTTTGAATCATTAGGGATAACTTAACTTAGGTTAAATGACCCGAGCTTGTGTGGTTATTGCTTAGAATGGTTTGTTTTTGATTTCATAATGTGACTATCCAATTAAATCTAAAGAGTGTAGTCTAGGTTATTCAGTAGTTAGGTTTAATTAACGATCATATCTTAATTAAATACGACCTGAGGGAAAACTGGGATTAACAGAGCTTGTTGTTAGTCTACGACCAATAGTTCTAGAAGAGATGTGAAAGCATTATAACAATGAAATATGTTTGATCATTTGTAGGCCAAGATTGATCTGAGAATCATGTTTTACACATATTTGACAATTTTATCGCTTTTAACTATTTTCGATAAATTGCTCACATTAGTTTAATTTTTATTTTGATTTTTTGATTGCATCAAACCCAACCCCCCTTAATTTCCTTTACATTAATTATTTTCATTGTGAAAATCAGCCAAACATTTCTTGTGGATACGATCCCAACTCACCACAGCAAGTCTTTAATCTTTTCATAAGATTTCTCTACAAACTTGATCTAATTTAGGATCAAAGCCTACCATTGTTGAATGTAAATGGACCACTCCTTAAACTATTCCTTCTTCAAAGGTTGTCCTATGACTAATCTCTTAAAAAATAGCATTAAGTTCATTATAATATGTTGAAATGGTCTACCATGATTTTCATTGAACTCAAAGAGATGGTTTTTTTTTTGATTCATTATAGATGATTTTGACACTACCCTTGATATTTCTCTATTTATGAAAAGATGAATAAATTTTTACAACATTAATAATGGGCTTATTAAGACAACAAGCTAACTTTTTACTTGTTAATTTTCAGTAATCCGTATTACAAAAGTAGATCTTGTTTCCCCAGTAAGGTATCTAGCTTTTTAATGAGTGTTCATGTAACATCCCACCACCATAGAGCATATACAGACATTCCATAAAATATCTGACCATATATCCCGCGGAAGCAACATGTTAGAGAAGTCACATCAACTTATCATGACATCATATAGAACATAAGCATTTCAAAGAATTAAGTTTCCTTATATTATTCATATCCATAAACTTACATTGTCATTACATTCTATAATCCATATATTTACATTACCAAAGACATATGAGATTCTTGGAATTTGATTCACAAATATAAACATTCATTGCACTCATAATTCATGTTTATACAATACCTAACATATGAAAGTTCACAGCTTTATACAATGTGTACAATATAAAACTAGGTATTGGACCAATATAATCCAACTAGACATTTTAGAATCAGCTAACTAGATCTTTGACCCATTCTTGGTTCCAAAACGGACAACACTAGGCTCCTACTAGATTGTCTTAAAAGTTTAGTCACCCTAGTACCTGAAAATCAATATTGTAATTTTAATGAGTTTGCGAACTTAGTAAGTAAACCATTGTCGATGTGTTCACTCAAGTTAGGACATAACATCACAAACATATAATCCAAATTCTCAAATATATCACATTCTTCAAAACCAATTCCCATTTATCACATCATTTAGTTTAGATATGAAATCATGATATATGTATCTCACATTTCAACCAACACATTATGAACATAAACATTTCATGTAGTCATCCCAAATAATCCAATCACTCATCTCAATCATTCATTTCAACATATACACAAACATTTCATATTAGTATTTCAACACAATTCGGTAATTCTTCACAACTATCCACATGACACATACATGATATATATAATACAAATGCACATATGACTCCACTTTCTTTTTATTTTGATGTGACCAAGCGCCAATTTAATTGTCCCATATTAATTGCGAATATTAGGCTCATTTTAAATATTGTCCCATACCCATTGTGTATATTGGGCTCGTTAATCATTAAGCCTGTGGCTCTTTATGCACATTTCTATGCTTTAAGCTCCTTTCCTCACTAGTCACTCGTGTCATAACTCCTTTATCTGATCATGCATATTAATGTCATGAAATGCATCAAATCATATAATATTCCATCAACAACATTCATTCAGTGTACACAAGCATTTTTCGCATTCATCTGATCTAAGTCTGGCATTCAACATTTAGTTGAGCACTCATTTCCCACATTCATATACGAGTAGATAGCACTTTCATTACATTCCTGAATATTTAACTCCTCGGACAATCGATGTCTAGAATTATCAATATCATAATATCAATATCAGTCAAAAATACATATAAAGATTAGTCAAGACAATTCAAATAGAAAAACATATATAATTGAGATTACACATCTAAGTTACTCACAGTATGCTCTAGATTAGCTATTACCTTGACAATCTGGCAATGTCTCAATGTTGTCGATCAATCTGTGCTTCTATATCATGCAATACACACATATTTACACATTACTAACTTGTTTAATCAAATGAGTACTTAGTCATACACATGTATATATGTTATGTTCAATGCTTGCTTAATTAACTATCTCGAGTATGTAACCTTATTCATAAGTCTTCCTTATTCATTCATCATAGCTTGTATATATCTTGTTTGCAATTAGGTTATGCCTCAAGTAAGTTTTTTACTCTCAATTCATCAATCATACATTCACCAATCTTTTTCTAACATTATATTTGCAAAATTTCCCAATTCTCATTCAATCATGCGTAATTCATTACCTTATATCCTTTGAAACACATTTGCATTTATAAGGACATCTTTATATGACTAATAAATCATACTGCTCAAATTCATATACATTGATATAAAACAATCCAATCCTCAAGTTATCATATTAATTATCAACCTAAACTCATCAAACACTTAACCAATTGATTCAATATCAAACTAAGTTCATTTTAAGTTCTAATCAAGCATAAAAGCACCAATGTATAGTGTATTATCCTTATATGATTCAACTAGAACACAAAATATAAGCTTTCCTCTCTGCCAAGCATTTCCATGATTGTGGGAAGGAACCATACAATTCCCACGATTGTGCGATAGGTGAACCGAAAATTTCACCTTTATTTCCTTCAACTTTTCTTCTAAATTTTTACACCTTTATGATAGTTCATCAATTATAGCTCAATTATACCTTAAAATACTTCAATTATGCATCCATTCATCCTTAAAACAATCTATAACCTAGGGTTTCAATACATAAAGAACAAAACCAATTCATTCATCAAGTTTCAAGCACATCTCATCATCAACCTTATATGCAATTCATCTCCATTCAATCATCATGTATGTTATGCTCACATATATCATAATAAAGAAATCAAGTAATTACTTATTTATCTCTAAATATCTTCAATTAACAAGCTAACAAGCCTCCCAAGCATTCAAACATACTTTAAGAAAAAGGTGGAATGAGAAGGATTTCTAATCACAAGATGAAGGCTACGAAATTTTGGCAAAAATTTAAGGGTTGTAGAGATGGTGTGAAGAAAGAAGAGGGTAGCAAGTAACCAAAACATGAAAAAGGATGTCTTTCAAGTGTGGAGGTCGTGGGCTGCAAGTGTGTGGAGAGGGGTGAGACACATGTCATGCCACTTGTTAAATAAAGAGCTATGTCATGTGTCTTCTTCTCATGCTACCAATTGTCACCTAAAGTTTGGTCCATTTGTCACATAATTCCTAAGACACTTGTCAATCATGTACTCAAGCCATTTATCTCCCAATTAACTAAATCATTTGTCACTTATTCCTAATGCCACATGTCACCATTTCATAGGCCTAATCAACTTAAATTACCATGTATCAATTTGTCTTGACCTTTAACATACTATATGCACATATCACCTTATCAATCACTCTATTGTAACAATAAATTCCCATTTCAATAATTACAATCCATGAAAAAAGTTCAATTCATAATCATACCTTGGGATATGTCAAATGAGTTCATATATTGTTTTTACAATGTCTCTAAATCATGATTCATGTATAGATGAAAATATGATGCATGCAAATGAAATGCCCTTCATAAATTCTCATATGATATGAATCAATCTAACAATTAAACCCTTAAGTGTAGAAACGGGTTATTACAATTAATGTACATCACCATGAGTTATGATTCTAATGGATAATTAGTAATCCAATATGATACTAATAGGGAAAGAAGAATTGTTTTTGGTGTCAAGTTTCTCGGTATAGCTTGGACAATAGCTTTAGATTTTCCATATAGTTTTTAATTATATATTTGAAAAGACAAAAATAAATTTTTGTATGAATAGTTCTATTAAGATTAAGCATGTACCATTTTTGGACAATATCTTTTCATTACATTCTTCTTCTCCAAATGAAGTAAATTTATAAGTACAATTACATCTGAAAAATAAGGAAAAATCCTATTATAATGAAACTATATATACTTACATTAATATATATGAAATCAATTCCTATAATGACAAACAAATCATAATTTTGAAATCAATTCCTAGACAACTTATGAACACTTTTTTTCATAAAAGGAAACAACTTTGATGGTAGTGAAGTGTATGTTTCTTTTCCTTGTTGTAAGAAAGTAAAAATGCTTAAGCGCTTCATCAGGTTTTGGACTATAGTAAAGAGTAGAGTTAACTTCACGTACTACAAACCTTGATGGTTAGTAATTAAACATAAACAAGTAAGGGTATAATCTTAAGGATATGAATGTATTACTAAAAATCAAATTAGATTAGTAAGATAAAACTGAAAATACATAATCACTCACTCATTTTGAATCAGTCAAATGAAATACTCTATTAGGTATAGTTGTTAAAACCCTTGTGGATTTAATTTTTATTTGTCATTTTCATATGAACTAGATAAAGAAAACTATATGGAGAATAATATATATGAAAATGGTTAAAAATTGACCCTTAAAAGATCAAAAAACTTGTAACCATCAAAGATAATAAGATATTCTAATTCTAGGAATTCAACTAGACATCAACATCTTACATGTCCATAAAAAGTGAATTAATCAAAAATATAAGGGAAGAAGGAGACCCCTTTTAGAAGAATGGTTTTAGATGTAGGTGCATACACCAATGGTGACGTATGACTACCTTTCTCTTTCTCTTTCTATAGACTATTTAGATAAATAATAGGCTTTTAGTCTTTATCTTTTGTAAGCAGTGTGAAGCCTAAGATCCACTTAGACGTCCTATTATCTTTGAAATATATATTGTCAATACTCTATAGTAGAAGTACTAAAAGAAGTTTATTAACAAGTTTGTTTTTTCAATAAGGTTGATAAATGAAATACGCTATGGATTTCCTGGATAGCATATAAACAAAATTATGGGTCTTCTAGCTACCCAATATCTTTAATCATGAAATGTATTTTTTATTATTTATCATATGCTTTAACCTTTTTCTTCATTATATTCTATGCAACGTTAGATCATTAAACATATAAGATCCATACTTTTTTTATTAAACGAATAATGTGTAGAAAATTTGATTAAGACATATTACAAGTATAACAAAATAGTTTTTATAATCTTTGGCTCAGATCATTTAGAAAATAAAAAGGGTTAAAGATGAATCTGAATTAGGTCTCTTATAAAACTTTTCTTCTATGAAAAATAGTTAACTAAAATTTATTCAATTATTTAGCATCTAATTAGTATCCATAGAATAAATTAAATGCTTCAAAAGAGAACTCCAACTTCTATAAAAGGTTAGACAAAGATTGTTAACTCCTTTAATGTCTTCCCTTTTATATAAAGAAAGACTAAATTTTATTAAATATAATCAAAATGAATCCCTAAATTAATTAAAGTCCTACTTCAAATACTTAATTATAATTTAATCTTAATTAGTCCTTAAAGCTTTTCAAACTAAAAATTAAATTCAACTTAATTTAAATTATTTTCTTTCCTAATTGCTTTATATATGTGACCTATTAGATTCCTAGTATGTTTTTAATAATAAAAAATTTTAGTTTTAATTCATAACTAGATTAAATAATTTATAATCATAGATCAAGATTAACGTTACATAATATATCATAGATCAAGATTAACATTACATAATATATTGTAACCACTTAAATATTAGGAATGTCAAAGTAATTTGACTTAACTCATCCTTACATGGTATTATATATAATTAATCCTTTTACTATTTAATGTTCCAGTTGGACATATTGTATGAAATTAGTGTCTATTATGTTATAATCCAACCATGTTCTTTTTCTTAAATTAGTAAATGATTTGTAATTGATATTCTAAAAGATCTTTTCAAATATTGATTCAGTACGTTTAGAGAATTCAGAAATCATTAGTAATTAAAAAAGTAGAACATTCTCTAACTAATATAGATTAATCCACTGTAAATAGTATTGTAAGTAATATCAAAACATAGTAATCTTCATATGAGATATTTTGGAAATATCAAGTTAATGAATTAATTATAAAACCATCATAATAAGGATATCCATAAATACATAAGTAATATTTCATTTGATATTTTTATTTGTAAGTAAGTTCTGTAAACTTATTCTTCAGTAAGTACCTATATATCTATTTAAGTGTCACTATACTTTAGCTTATGAAATTAAATGCTTTCTTTATAAGAAATAAACATAATATGTACTCTTTTTACCATTCAACTAATATTTCATTTTGATGGAACTATAACTAGGACCAATTTAGGAAATACTTAAATTTAATTTGAATCTCAATATTATGATCATATCATAATTTCAATTATATAACAATTATTCCTTACATTGTTATTCTTTAATATTGAACATTAAATATAATTAACAAAATTACATTAAGATAAATAATAAATTTAATGAATAAATTAATAATTTTATACAAAAATTACAACCAATCGATCGGTTGTAAGGTTATAAACTAATAATTCCAATTGTACTAAATCAAATCACATATAGATCTAATACCATATCCATCTATATATCGATTAAATATCTTTGGAGACAACGAGAGAGCATATGCAAGATTCTTTCCAATTATGCTTTATTTTCTTTCAAATCAAGTGAAACTTTTTAAAGATATGCTTGGATAGTTGAAGAGACCTTAGTTCTTTTGCTTTCGAAGTGACACCATTGTTCTCATAATTGGCTTAACATTGTTCTGAATTGTCCTAAGTTTAGTTATGACCTTATTAATCTAGATGGATTGCTTTATCTTTTTAGACATTAAAATGTACTCAACCTTAACCATATAATTAATAAGATAAAAGAAAAAATTTCTCCTTAACATTTTAGTATTACAATACATATTAATGTTTTTAAAATAGTACTGATGGCACCTTAAATCCTAAATAAGTTAAGTTTTTGATAGTTTCTAATAAATGAGTTATTAATTAGTCTATATAATATGACAACTAGGTTATTTGAACCAATCAAATGTTGATGTAATCTTAAAAATGATTCCTTTAAACATTTGGTAAATATGTAATTTTCACCTTAACATTTCATAAAAGGACTAAATAAGTCCTATTGTTATCTATGTTACCAGTTTTCCCCTTTTTAGGTTATAGTGACTACTATTTTAGTAACTTTAGGAATAAAGTGGGACTAGAGAAAAAAAAAGGGGGGGCTTAGTTATACCTTTTATAAAATGTTAAGAAGCAAACCACACTTTTGGCTAATCAACAAGGGTTAGTTGTTTATATTTTCTCCAACTTACCATTAAGAGTAAAAACTTACATTAACTATGATATATTATTATCTTGGTCAGATTGAAAATTACCATATAAATAACCCTAAATCGTAGTTTAGCCCCATTAGACTAATGTTGTTAATTTTTAAAAAATTTGCTAAATAAACAGTATTAAATTAAGAAAATTTTGGATAAAAAATGGATTCATCACTCTACCCTTTTAAAGAAAGATGGGTTAAAACTTAAAAGTAAAAGGAACTAAAAGAAATCATAAACTGAGAACGAAAACTTAAGGGTTGATCACGAAGTAGGGAAGGTGTTGGGCATTTTACCTAGTCCATCTAATTAGTTAGATTAAAAGAAATTTGTATTCTTATGAAATTAAAAAAGACAAATTTTGTAGGATGCCAGTGTAAAGAAATTTAGCTAGATTTTGATTTTGTATAAAGCATGTCAATTTGGACTAAAAAGTAATTTTTGAAATATTTGAACAAAGGTAATAAGAGAGTGAGATAAAAAAGACAACTTTTTAAAGAAATATTTAAAAGATGAATTGAGAATAAGACTAATAAATTTTATTTTTTATTAATTGAGAATATTGATTAAGAAAAAGAAGACAAAGAGTCAACAAACATAAAATGAATTAAAAAGGAAATTTTCAAATAATGATTTAATGTGTTATATTAAAAGGAAAATTTAAAAAGGGACTTAACAAGTTTCTTTTAAGAAGATTTTCCTAAGTTTGAAATTGGATTTTTATAACCAAAAAGGGATATTTTTGGATTAAAAATATTAAGCTAGGAAATTCCCAATAGTCTATTCTAGCTATCTAGTAGCTCTTATAGTTAATAAGCACATATCTTATATTTGATTTAACGCAAAACTATATATCAAATTCTTTTGTAGGTTATATATAAAATTCTTTTATAGTTTATATATAAAGAAAAAGATGTATCTAGTCCAATGTTTCAATAAGCGATATCAAAATACACTAAAGCACTCTCGATACTAATATATAGTTTCTCCATTATATTGTCTAACATCATATATTTCTTTCCTTATATTCTTAACTCAAGATGTAGGAAAAGTATTTTATAATACATTTTATGTGTTTATATAACTAGAAGGGAAATAATAAATCCATCCTTAGATAAATATGCCAAGGATAAATAAAATGTTTGAAGCATAATTCATTACTTTGAAATGCCTTGTATCTTTATGTTAAAACATGATATATGAAATTATTTTAAGTGCTGAAGATGATCTTTGCTAACAAAACTATAAAACTAGAAACTAAGTGGATCAAACTTGATTTTAACTTAAAATAAACATTTCAATTAGAGACACTTTTAGTAACATCCAAACCTTTTAATGTCCTATTATTAATAATGTGCATGAAAAATGCACAATGTTTCCTTAATATTTTGCTAGAGTTTTTTGTTAAATTTAGCTTAGTTTACTTTTAAAAAATATGATTTTTTGTTAAAAATAGCATGGCCCAGCTAGTGTGCAATGTTATGCCATATATAGATCACATATAGGAAGAGACACGACCTATAATACAAAATGGGGAGAGATCATGTAGCACTAAAAAATATACATAGAGTGCCACAAACCATGCCCTATCCCTAGAAGAAATGTAATGCCCTAAAATCAAGATTTCATGAATATTACTTTTGGTTTGTGAATAGCATACCACGATGTGAATAGTGACTCTAGGGAACCAAACTACATTTTATTTTATTTGGCATCAAATAATATTGTTCAAGGATAGCCCAAGGATCAAGTTAGAGCTCAAAACGAGTTCGCTTTGAAGGTTTGACCAAGAGTTAACCAGTGGTCAAAGTTTGACCCGAGAAACAGTGAAAGTTGAATTAAAAAATATTACTGGAAATAAATAATATTAGTTAAGGTTTTTATATAGGGTAGATATTTTTCTTATGGGTATTTTTTATTAAGAAGAATAAAAGACTGGATTAAAAGTTAAAGTTAATTTTAGATCTTTAGAGAAAGGGTGGGGGAG
>JANSVA010446845.1:0-17134 GCA_025504915.1 Erythroxylum reticulatum | reverse complement strand
TATTATTTAAAATATATTAAACAATATGCAAAGCACAATATATTAATTATTATATAATTTTAAACCATATAAAATATTAATAAAAATATATCTAATCAAATCTTCTATATGGATTATAATATAAGTAAAACTAATAAAAAATACATATTAAAACATATAAAAAAGTCAAATAATATTATATAAATATAAAAAAATGAGTATTGTGGGCATTGTGAGAATTATGTGTAAAACATAAAGATAAAAGGGACTAACAAATAGGCTCATTAATTGATATGAAAAATATATCTGAAAAAGTGCTTGTTTGAAAAGATCTAAATTTGAGCTTCTCAAAAAGTTATATTTTAGCTTCCAAAAAAGTTATTTCTATAAAAAAAGTGATTTTGATTTTATAGCCAAACACTTAGTTTTCTTAAAAACAGCTTTTGCGGTGAAAAAAAGTGCTTAATCACTCTACAAAAGTTGAACCAAACAGGCACTTAAAACCCTAAATTGTCTTTAATTAATTTAATAGAGGTTAAATTAATTTCAACTCCTAATAAAATTGAAAAGGTGTTTTACTAATTTTGAAAATTGTTTGCAAAGGAATATTTATTAGGAACGGTTTTGGAATTTAAATTTAAATTTAAATTTTCAAGAGTTGAATTATTAAATTAAATTAATTATCAAAACAACAATTAGAATTAAACCAAAGTTTTAAATCATTTCTTTCATAATTGGATTATGTTTGTAATTATAAAAATAATGAGATTATATTATTTTGATGACACCGGAAATTTTGAAATTTTAAATCCCTCAATAAAATATTAAGTACACGTTATGAATGTGATAGTTGTCTTCATTATTTGAGAATAAAATCAAAATTCTGTTTATTGTTTAACTTGTTCAATAAAATCAAGGCCACTTTAACCCGAATATGTTTTAATCTTAAATTAATGGGTTCTACTTAACTACAATTGTATGATCTGGATGAGTAAACTTATGATCATATAAATTTAGAGACAAGGTTAGGAATAATATATTTGATATATTTTGACAAAAAATTGTCACCTAATGGTACTAGGAGTTACATGAGATGTGATTGAAAAGTTACTTTCTACCTAATTTATTTTTCGTTGGTTTGTTGAGTGTCGGTGATATTATGACTAATATTGTTCACCAGTTACTATACATCTGTATCTAGATTATATTGAGATATAGATAGGCTGCATATAGTTAATATAGAATAAGTTCAAATCCCTTAATTTAAGGGATTAGATTAGATTAGATCATATTAGGTTAGGTAGATCTGGATAACTTTTCATATTTAAACTTCTTTTGTAATAGCCTATATACGGCTGTATACTTTCTATTCAAGAATATAGAAAATTATTTCCTACTTTCATACATGGTTTCAGAGCCTAGGTAGAACACTCGGGAATGATTTCATTTGCGTCAATCAGAGCCATGCAAGTCGAGTTAGAGGAGATCTCTGCCGCTGGCTTGTTGGGTATGGCTCCATTAGCATCAACCCATCCTCTCTCTAGAATAGTGTTGATAACTCCTAAACTAGTATAGTCAGTCATAGATTGAATGAGAATAATTGCCTACCATGGTCTCACTCCATGCTCATATTCATAAAAGGGAGACGAAAAGAAAAATACTTCAGCACAACGCCAACTGCTGTGTCCAACCCATCATACCTAAAATACCAAACTTGGATGGCCGAAAATAACCTTGTTATGAGTTGGTTGATTAACTCAATGACCTTGGAAGTCAGTGATCAGTTTGTCCTAGCCAAATCTGCAAAAGAAATTTGGGAAAACGCCCAACAAACTTATTCTACTATCGAAAATGTTGCTTTGTTCCAAATTAAGAGTCTTTTGAGAGAGACCAAGAAATGAGAGAAGACAGTGACTCAATATTACACAGCATTGGTGAACTTATAGCAAAAATTGGATCTTTATGATCCTCACCAATGGATGTGTAATGAAGATTTGAATTGCTACAGGAGGATTGTGGAAAGGGAACAAGTGTATGAGTTTCTGCTAGGCTTAAACTCAATTTATAATGATATTCGTGGTAGAATTATGGCTACCAGTCCACTTCCAACAATCATGGGAGCAGTTAATCTTGTTAATTATGAAGAAAGCAAAAGACAACTAATTCATGGGACTCTAAACAATAATGGGGTTCCTGAATCCTCAGCTATGACTGCCAAGGGAACTACTAGACTAGAATCAAAGAAAAAATCAAGTAAGCTTTGGTGTGAAC
This sequence comes from Erythroxylum reticulatum, assembly GCA_025504915.1. NCBI lineage: Eukaryota > Viridiplantae > Streptophyta > Magnoliopsida > Malpighiales > Erythroxylaceae > Erythroxylum > Erythroxylum reticulatum. Next base: position 14,884 of record JANSVA010446845.1, on the reverse strand, counting down.
ACTGTCAAAAAAAGGGCATACCAGAGATACTTACTGGAAGATCCATGGTAAGCCGCCCAATATAAAAAACAGAACCAGAACAGAGAGCAAAAGCTATGCAGTTGTTGGAAATGACAAGGCAGAAGGTGAAAATGTATATATAAGCAAGGAGGAGATCGAGTTACTTAGAAAAATTATGAGAAAGTATGATCTAAAAGCTGAAAAGGTTGTATCTACAAGTCATATGGTGAATATAGGTAACGCACGCACTGCTTTAGGTGTTAAACCCCTAAATCGTGGTATTTGGATTGTTGATTAAAGGGAAAATGGCCATATGACCTATGATAAATCTTTATTTGTTGATATTCTGTCTTGTCAAGGTCATAGAACTGTCAAGGTAGCAAATGAACAAGTTCTTAAGGTTGAAGGAATAGGAACTGTTATAATAGCTAATAAACTTGTCCTAACTAGTGTTCATTATGTACCTGGTCTAGATTGCAACCTACTATCTGTGAAGAGATTTACTATAGAGCATAATTGCACAGCTAACTTTTACTTAAATAGGTGTGTTTTATAGGATTTGGAGTCAGGGAAGAGGATTGGTAGTGCTAGGGAGTTTGATGGATTATATTATATTGGTAGTTCGAATGGGAGTAAAGCAAATGCTACTTTGTCATCTAACACTGAAATTGCACTTTGGCACCATAGGTTAGGCCACGCTAGTTTATCTTACATGAAACAATTATATCCAACATTTTTCAAGAATAAGGATTCATCTTTTCAGTGTGAATTTTGCCAACTCTCTAAACACACACAAAATTTGTACTTACCTGGTGCTTATGAACCCACTAAACCTTTTTCTATCATACATATTGATATCTGTGGGCCATTAAGGATTAAAACCAGGAAAAATGTCAAATGATTTGTAAATTTCATAGATGATCATACGAGATTGACTTGGGTATGTCTCATAGGAGATAAAGCAGAAGTTTTTCAGATTTTTAAGGACTTTTACTCCTTTATACTGAATCAATTTCATACAAAAGTTCAGATTTTTAGAAGTAACAATGGGAAAGAATACCTAAGTCAAGCCTTTGACTAATTTTTCTTATCACCAATGGTATTATACACCAAACTTCATGTGTCAATACACCACAACAAAATGGTGTATCTGAGAGAAAAATAGGCATTTACTAGAGGTTGCACGATCTATTATGCTCACTACAAATGTTCCAAACTATTTATAGAGAGAGGCTATTCTTACTTCTGCTTATCTAATAAGTCGAATGCCTTCAAAAACATTGGGTTTCCTTACACCTTTACAGAAATTATTTGAAACCTATCCCTTGGTCCCCTTTCTTAATCAACTACCTCATAAACTGTTTGGTTGCGTTGCTTTTGTTCATAAGTGTATCTTTTTGGGCTATTCTTCTACTAAAAAGGGTTACAAGTGTTTTTCCCCTACTCTCAACTGGTTCTTTGTGACAATGGATGTAATGTTTTTTAAGAATCAACCACAAGGAAAAACTGTGGTGGGATGCAAGTGGTTGTTTACCATCAAATACAATTCTAATGGAAGTATTAACATGCATAAGGCAAGACTTGTGGCTAGGGGGTTTAAACAGACACATGAGATTGACTACTAAGAAACATTTGCACCGGTAGCCAAACTCAATACAATTAAGATTCTATTGTCACTAGTTTCCAATCTAGACTGGCCCCCTACATTAGCTTGATGTCAAAAATGCCTTCTTGAATGGTGATGTTGAAGGGGAGGTATATATGAAGTTGTCACCAGGATTAGGAAGAAACAACCACCTTTAGAGAGTATGCAAACTTAAAAAGTGTCTGTACAGCCTGAAGCAGTCACCTAGAGCATAGTTTAGGAGATTTACAAGAGCAATGAAGAATCTTAATTACTATCAATGCCAGGCTGATCACACCCTATTTATTTGGCATTTGACTAGTGATAGGATAACTGTCCTTATTGTCTATATTGATGACATCATCATTAGATGTGATGATTGGGAAGGTATATAGGAGCTAAAGAATTCTTTAGCTTAAGATTTGAAATCAAAGATATAGGTAACTTGAGAGATTTCCTTAGAATGGAGGTGGCCAAACTAGTAAAGGTATCTCAGTGTCTCAAAGGAAGTATACTCTTGATCTTTTAGAGGAAATTGGAATGCTAGGAGCAAAGCCAGCAGAAACACTATGGAATCAACATATAAGTTAAGTCTTAAAGAAGGTGGTACACCAGTGGACACAGGCAGATATTAGAGAATGGTGGGAAAACTAATTTATCTATCTTATACTCAACTAGATATCAGTTTTCCTGTTAGTATGGTTAGTCAATTTATGATTAATCCTCAAAAGGCACACATAGAGGCAGGGTGTAGAATCCTAAAGTACTTAAAAATGACACCCAAAAAGGGGTTATTCTTTTAAGAAAGGGGGAGTAAAGAGCATTGAAGTTTTCATAGATGCTAACTGGGCTGGATCTGTAACTAATAGAAGGTCCACAATAAGCTATTGCACCTTTGTGTGGGGCAACTTAGTTACTTGGAGGAGCAAGAAGCAACCAGTGGTTGCAAGAAGCAGTGTTGAAGCAGAGTATAGAGCTTTGGAACTTGGAATATGTGAAGGAATATGGATCAAGAGGCTCCTAACAGAACTACAAATCACAATAGAGTCTCAAATGAAAGTGTGGCGTGATAACATGGCCACAATAGGGATTGCAAGGAATCATATACATCATGATAGAACCAAGTATATGGAGATAGATCATCATTTCATCAAAGAGAAAGTGGAATCTGGATTAATTGCTCTTACCTATGTGCCTACTAGCAGTCAAGATGTAGATGTTTTTACTAAGCCATTACAAGAGTCAGATTGAAGAACTTAGTTGTAAGCTGGGAATGATCAATATCTATTCACCAGCTTGAGGGAGAGTGTTGGTGATATTATGACTAATATTCTTCACCAGATACTATACAACTGTATCTAGATTATATTGAGATATAGATAGGTTGTATATAGTTAATATAGAATAAGTTCAAATCCCTTAATTTAAAGGATTAGATTAGATTACACAGATCTGGATAACTTTCCAGATTTAAACTTCTCTTATAATAGCCCATATATGGCTGTATACTTTCTATTCAAGAATATAGAAAATTATTCCCCACTTTCGTACATTGAGAAAACTCAAGATCAATAAATTTTAAATAGGATCCTAGCCTACCAAGAAATTATTTGATAATTTTTACGATATAATAGTAAAGGCTATTATTTTGTAGAAAATAGTGGGAGTAATCAAATAATTTTAAAATCCCTATTTTATTTGATTTTTGGATATAAACTAATATAAGCTCCTTTTATGTTTTTTCCGGTTATTGAATTTGAAGATGAGTACCAACCTAACTTTGAGGAGCATCTTGGATGCAAACAAGCTGACTGGACCCAACTTCTCGCGCTAGCTATGAAACCTAAGAATAGTTCTTAGGCAAGAGAAGAAATTGTATGTTCTTGACACTCCTGCTCCATCTGAACCTTGTTCAGATGCTACTGATGGAGCTTGAGAGAAATATCAGCGTTATGTTGATGACATTGAACAAGCTACATGTGTGATGTTAGCTTGCATGTCTCTTAAACTTCAGAGGCAGCATAAGAACATGGATGCACTTAATGTCATACTGCATCTTAAGGAGTTATTTGGTGCACAAAGTGTTGGAAAATCTCGGTGCGTGCATCACATACAGACTGTGATGAAAACAAAAAAAATTTATTCTCGGACATTCCCAAAGTCTAAAATCTATGTGTCTATATAAAGAAGTACCATAATTCTCAAACCATAATGATCAAAGGAGTCCGTCTCTAACAGTGTTCACATACAGATCAGAGAATCTAACCGAATCAAACTCTTTGATTTGGAAATAGCTAGAACAAATAAGAGAGTGCTAGCTCTTACCTTTATTCTATGGAGAGTAAGGTGAAGGAGAGATAGAAGATGAAACTTGAAGAAAGATGGAGAGAGCTTCAAAGATGGCTTGAAAACTTGGCTTTTGAACTTGTTAAAAGCCCTCTCTTATCACACAATCATACTATTTATTCACCTTACTTATTTTGTCTTTTATGTATTTTGTCTCTTATCCATAAAAGACATTAAATGCAACTTTGAAAAATTCTCTGCTCCTTTCCACGTTATATATATATATATATAGAGCTGTAGTGGTCAAGTCACACTAGGGTCGGTCCTACTGAGTTCTGGGTATGAAAAAGCACCAGAGACCTGTTTTAGCAATATTGATGTCGCGATCTCATCGGGACATATCCTGATCCCATCGGGATCCGTTTGGTTCTATTGCTCTCCATATAATGGATCTCTATCTGAAACCATTTTACGAATCCTTCGAGTCAATCTTATGCGTGTGACCCATTAGGTTTCTGGTTATGTTGGCCACTTAGATTAACACTTAATCTACGCAAGTCATACACGGCATCTAGTAACTCATCATGACCCCCAATTGACCGAAAAGTAAATGGTTTGATGAATGAACCTGTGCTCATCACGAACCATCTCACGAACCCTCCCATAGACAATTGTTGTGCAATTCGTCCTTTCCCCATGCTATACCCTATTTGGTTATAAGTATGGGCAAAGTTTTAACTCTCACTAGATGGACTACGTCAAATCTAGTTCAAGTGATATCAGTTCTCGTCCTGGGACTCATTACTTTATATGTCAACGAAGACATTCTTTATGACAAATGTACTCCGACCAGAGATTTCCAAATAATGACCCCGACAAAAAGCCATGGGTATCATCTTCTGCTATCACAGAAGTGGTGAATCCTCTATTGGCTACTCAGTTACCTTCGAATACCTCAAGCTGTACCTAATCACCACCCTTTGAGTGATCTCTATAAGGTAACAAGAAATGGAATCAAAGAACAGAATCAGTATCTAAGATATCCTTGAGTACCTCAAGTCCAAGGATACTTGCACCATTGCTATAATGAGATTATCACTGACATTAGAATAGGACATCCATGTGATGATCTCATAGTAGGCCATCCAATGTACTTACTACCTTTAGTAAGCTTTCACATCTCAAATCTAAACATCTTATGTATACAGTTTCTGAGATTCACTGCTTGATCAAATCAAGGAGTTTGAAATGTGCTAGTCTATCTGGATTAACAATGTCCAATCTCATTAATCCTATGAGTAGGGATAATTTAGATATGATATAATTACATATGATAGGAATCTCAATAGTATGATCACATCATGATTTCCTTCATGCTATGTCATATATTATAAACTTCATTAATTTGCTTATAGATCAATATCAATTCATAAATAATGAACACCAAATTAATGAACTATGCCTTTCTTTATTATTGAAAATAAAGTCTGTATATAAATTTGTACATAATGCGCTAAAGGCGATTGTCTTTAGGGCACTACTCTAACAAATCTCCTACTTGACCTAAAGCCAATCACCTTGGTATCTAATACCATAGGCCAGTATATGAGAATCAAAGCTATTATGTGATAATGGTTTCGTTAAACATATTGGCAATATTCTGCTCGATGGGAATTCTCTCTATCTGTACATCACCTCGACGGATGATCTCCCTAATCAGATGATATCTGCAGAGTTTGTGCTTGGATTGTTGATGAGACCTTGGTTCCTTCGCCAACGCAATAGCCCCATTATTGTCACAATCCAACTATATGGGCCCATCACAGCTAGGAACCACACCAAGTTTAATAATGAACTTCTTGATCCAAATTGCTTCCTTTGCTACATCTGAAGTGGCAATGTGCTCTGCCTTGGTTGTTGAATCGATAGTCGTCTCTTGTTTGGAGCTCTTCCAACTGACCGCTCTACTGTTCAGTGTGAATACATAACCTAATTGGGATTTGAAATCATCCTTATCAGATTGAAAACTAGCATTTGTATGCCTACTCACTTTTAGATTTCCATCTCCATATATTATGAAAACATCCCTAATCCTTCGCAAGTACTTAAGGATGTTCTTGATAGCCACCCAATAACCCTCACCAAGATCTGATTGGTATTTACTCATACCACTTAGAGCATATGATACATCGGGTCTCGTATATAACATAACATATATGATATATCCTATTATAGATGCATACGGGATCATATTCATGCGCATCCTCTCATCTTGCATCTTAGGACATATAGATTTCGAGAGTGTTATCCTATGAGTTATTGGAGGATACTCTCTCTTAGACTGCTCTATACTAAACCTCTTTAGCATCTTGTCTATGTACGTTGATTGTGAAAGACCAAGCAACCTTTTTGATCTTTCTCTATAGATCTTTATCCTAAGGATATAAGTTGCTTCACCAAGATCTTTCATAACAAATTGTTTGGACAACTAAATCTTCACAGATTGTAATATACAGACATCACTTGCTGGTAATAATATGTCATCTACATATAGCACAAGGAATACAATTGCACTCCCACTGACCTTCTTATACACACAGGGTTCATCCAGATTTTGTGAGAAACCAAACTCTTTGATTATCTCATTAAAGTGGATATTCCAAGTCCTAGATGCTTGTTTCAATCCATAGATAGATTTGTGAAGTTTGCACTTGTCATCATCATAGGAGATGAAGCCCTCTGGTTGTGTCATATATACATCCTTGGCTAGATTTCCATTTAGGAAAGCTGTTTTCACATCTATTTTCCATATCTCATAATCATAATGAGCGGCAATGGCTAGGAGTATCCTAATAGATTTAAGCATTGCTACTGGGCTAAAGGTCTCATTATAGTCAATTCCTTGTTTTTGACAAAAACCTTTAGCTACAAGCCTTGCTTTATAGGTCATCATATTACCATCCATATTGGGTTTCTTTTTGAAAACTCATTTACACCCTATGGGTTTTATTCCATCGGGTGCCTCAACCAAAGTCCATACTTGGTTTTCATACATGGAATCCATTTTTGCTTTTATGGCATTAAGCCATTTCTCAGACTCTGAACTCTTCAGAACCTCGTCATAGGTAGTAGGCTCATTATCTTCTACGAGCAATATGTCATTTTGTTCACTCACGAGAAATCCATATCTCTCGGGAACAGAGCGTATCCTACGTAACCTATGAACTTCCTGTGTTGAATAAGGTTGACTATTACTTTATCTGTAAGAGTCATAATCTTAGGTTCAGGCAGTTGATCTACGTCTGTTAAAGCATCTTGAACTTCTTCAAGTTCAATTTTGCTCCCACTATCTTCTTTTAAAAGAAACTCTTTCTCTAAATAGACAACATGCTTTGAAACAAGCACCTTTTGTTCCTTAGCAAAGTAAAATTGATGTCCCATTGTTTCTTTAGGATATCCTATGAATAAACACTTGTCAGACTTTGCATCAAGTTTATTTGACTGTAGCCGCTTCACATAAGCCGGACAACCCCAAACTTGCAAATGAGAAAGATAGGTTTTTTGTTAGTCCACATCTTATATGAAGTAACATCAATTGTCTTTGATGGAACTCTGTTTAACAAATAAATAATTGTCTCGAGCGCATACTCCCAAAAGGATTTTGGTAAATTTGCAAAGCCCATCGTTGACTGTACCATGTCCAATAAGGTTCGGTTTCTCCTTTCGGCCACACCATTATGTTATAGTGTGTAAGGTGGAGTCCATTGAGATAAAATCTCATTATCTTTGAGATAATCTAAAAATTCTTGGTCTAAGTATTCCCCACCTCGATTGGATCGTAGTGTCTTGATACCTTTCCTATGTTGGTTTTCTACTTCATTTCTGAATTGTTTGAACTTTTCAAATGCATCAGATTTGTATCTCATCAGATACAAATAACTATATCGAGAATAATCATCGATAAAGGTAATGAAGTAAAGAAAACTACTTCTGGCATGGATGGACATCAGACCACATACATTTGAATGTATTAGGTCTAATACTCTAGTCGCTCGTTCACCCTTTCCTTTAAAGGATAACTTGATCATCTTGCCTAATAAACAAGAGTCACACATGTCATATGATTCATAATCAAATGACTTTACACTACCACTCTTGTGGAGCTTAGCTATGCGTCTCTCATTTATATAGCCAAGGCGACAATGCCATAAGTAAGTTAATTTTAAATTATTTAGTTGATGTCTTTTCGTGTCATTGACATGCATAATTGGATCAAACATATTTAATATGTAAATTCCATTGCATAATGTACTAGTACCATAAAGCATTCCATTCAAACTAATAGAGTACTATAAAGCATTCCATTCAAACTAATAAAACAACCATTGCTATTAAAATTCAAATGGAAACTAGCTTTAGTTAAACAAGAAATAGACAATATGTTCTTTGTTAAACCAGGTAAAAATAACAAACATCCAGTTTAATTACAAGCCCACTGGGGAGTGACAAAAAATATGTGCCTACGGCTAATGTAGTAACTCTTGTTCCATTGCCCATGCGCAGGTCTAGTTCTCCTTTCATGAGCTATCTACTGTCCTTGAGGCCCCGCATATCATTATGTATGTGTAAGCTACAACCACTATCTAATACCCATATGTTATGATAAAAAATAGTATTAACCTTAATGACAAACATACCTGAAGGAGCTGGAGCATCTGATGCCTGCTTCTTCTTTAAGGACTCCAGATTGACTTTACAATTTTGCTTATAGTGGTTTGTCTTACCACAATGGAACTAAGTTCCTTTTGGCTCAATTTCTTTGAGTTTCTTTTTGGCTGCACTTCCTTTTAGTTTCTTAACCCTTTTCTTCTTTAGGTTCTTTTTTCTTGAACTAGAAGAAGAAGAATCTACCACTAGCACTGGTTTGCTATCCTTTTTGATAGCTTGCTCTATTATCTTGAGTAGATTAATCAATTCAGAGATTGTGGAGGAGATTTGGTTCATCTGATAGTTCAACATAAACTATAAATAACTATCAGACAATCCAACCAGAATTAAGTCAACACTTAATTCATAGTCCATAACAAAACCCAAGATGGCTAACCTCTCAATATAACCATTCATCTTCAGTGCATATCTCATTGTAGATGTCCTCGAAGTCATCTTAGTCGTGAAGAGCAACCTCGAGGTCTCGAACCGTTCAAATCAAGCTTGCTTATCAAAAAGCTCTCTAAGATGAAACATTACGGTATTAGCATCCATAGAGTCATGCTACTTTTGTAGCTCTGGTGACATAGAGGCTAGCATAATACAGGTAGCCAAGTCACTATCTTTGAGATGCTTATGATATGCTTTTTGATCCTCATTAGAAGCATCAACAGCAGGTGGATTAGGAAGTGGAATGTCTAGGACATAGCCTAGCTCCTCAAATCTGAGAACAATTCTCAGATTTCTCAGCCAATCAAGAAAATTTGGTCCAATTAATTTATTAGAATCCATAAGTGAGCGCAAATTCACACTGGAAGACATCTTCAATCAACCTGAATATGAAGAGAGAAAGAATGTTAGAATATTAATACATGCATGATCATAAGGACTTGCATGACATGCATATGGCTCTCACTAGTTTCAAAGAATCCATAGCCCTCACTATAAATCCAAGAAAAATTATGACAAAGTGTCCTAGGAGGTGGATATCCGACATTACTAAGAATGATCTTGGGTTTACCTAACAAGCCACCTTAGGTTAATCGGTAGGTATCAGTCATATCAATTGCATCATAGATGCAACTATCATCTAGTGCTATCAACTCGTGATGTATGCATATACATTGGGTTATCAACTCTTGATGCACGTATATCTGATGTACGCTACCTAATTATGCCTCTGTCTACATTGACCTTGAGTTTGCTCAACAAATCAACGCTTCTAGTGAAAACCGACCCATTAATATGAAAATCTTATTTCCATAGTTTGAACATATCCATATACAGTGAGCTTGGGTTTACCCAACAACCCTAAGTTTAAAAGAATTCTAGTTCTCCCCATATAATTGGAAGGCATTAGTTTTCATATTATTTGTGAAGGATTTCATAATCTAGTCTCATCTAAGTCGTAGGATTATACTTGCAATGACTATATGAAATAATTTAGGACTTTTCATCAATCACATTGAATCTATGTCTATAATCATCCATCATCCCCCCTAACCAACCTAGCATGCATTCTTTAATGCAATCGTCTCACAAGGTTTTCCTATATAGGTTGTGACGTGTTATGCATCTAAAGATTTGATGTTCGATTCATCTCTTAAACCGAATTGCTTTCTAATGTTGGCATCAACTAATTTTTCAATCCATATGTTTTCAATTCCAATTCAAAATACCAATATACCAAATGTAATACCCTCTACTATGATGTACCAATTAAATAATTTAATTTTATCATGCTTGCCATTTCTAGTCATACTAGACATGAAATACTCGAAATAGATTAATACAATATTATTCTCTTAGATTTCCAAATAATTTGAGAACATCCAACTATCAACCTAAGTATCTCAAGGTAGTGTCCGCTTCATCAAGACTAGTCGGCACTTGTCACATAACTTGTGATGGCCAAAACAATCAAGACAACTGAATATATGAACAAGATGCTAATATGACATATTTGACATCCGAAAATTTTTGGAAACCTAATTTCAAGAAAATCAGTTTGGCATGCATACAACATCAAAGATATTTCTGATCTCATAAAAAATGATCCAAGGCATTGAAACCAAAAAACACACAATCAACATTTCAAACGAACTAGGTCCAACATCTTTCTCAAAATTATCTAGCTCTGTCTTTTTCTTGAAAAAATCATTGAAACAATTTCAATAAATGATGAGATAATTATAGAGGCTATAACATGTTCACAACATGTTCTATGAATTTTTTGAGAATTTATTTCCAAGAAAAACTCAACCAACCTCAGTAGCCAAGCTAATCCAGAATCTGTGTTCCTCAACACAGACATTCCCAATAGCACACAAGAAATTCTCAAATAAATATTTCGTCACCTTGAAATTTTTTTTCAATCTTCATAGACATTTATAAACATCTTAGAAACAAGTTGGTGAAATAAAATCCCAAATTTTTTTTCTAGAATTTATTATCAAATTTACAAGCATGTATGTTCATAAACACAGAAACCAGAATAGTAGGGAATTAATTAGCAAAAACATATCAATCACATTGATATATGTTTTCCTTCCATAGACATATTCAACAACATCTTATGAGAAAATCTGGGTAAGACAATTTCGAAAACAATATCTCTATACTGATTTTGAATTCAACATAATCAAAAAGCACAACAGTCACAACCAATTGGTAGCATCACACATGTTATGGTTTCTCCTTTATACGGGACACAAGTGGATCTGATACCACTGTTGAAAAATCCTAGTGAGTGCATCATATACACGCGGTGTGGAAAAAAAAAATTATTTTGAGACTTTTTTGAAGTCCAAGATCTATGTGTCTATACAAATAAGTACTATAATTCTCAAACCACAATGATCAAAGGAGACCGTCTCTAACGGTATCCACGCAGAGATCAAAGAATCTAACCGAATAAAACTCTTTGATCCGGAAATAGCTAGAAAAAAGAAGAGAGTGCTAGCTCTTACCCTTGTTCTTTGAAGAGCAACGTGAAGGAGAGAAAGAAGATGAAACTTGAAAGAAGATGGAGAGAGCTTCGGGGATGGCTTGAAAACTTGGTTTTTGAACTTGCTAAAAGCCCTCTCTTATCTCACGATCCTACTGCTTATTCACCTGACTTCTTTTGTCTTTTATGGATTTTGTCTCTTATCTATAATAGACATTAAATGCAACTTTGACAAATTCTCTCCTCCTTTCCACGTTACTCATACCATATATATATATATATATGCTGAAGTGGTCTAGTCACATTGGGATCGGTCCTATCAAGTTCCAGGTGTGAAAAAACACCGGAGACCTATTTCAGTAATATTGATGTCGCCATCTCATCGGGACATATCCCGATCTCATCGGGATCTATTTGGTTCTATTTCTCTCCATATAATGGATCTTTATCCAAAACCATTTTATGAATTCTCCGAGTCATTTTTATACGTGTGACCTATTAGGTTCCTAATTATATTGGCCATTTAGATTAGCACTTGATCGAAGCAAGTCATGAGCGGCGACTAGCAACACATCATGACCTCCAATTGATTGGAAAGTAAGTGGTTTGACGAATGAACCTGTGCTCATCATGAACCATCTCACGAACCCTACCATGGATAATTGTTGTGCAATTCATCCTTTCCCTATGCTATACCCCACTTGGTTATGAGTATAGGCAAAGTCTCGACTCTCTCTAGATGGACTATGTTGGTTTTGAGTATAGGCAAAGTGTCGACTCTCTCTAGATGGACTATGTCAAATATAGTTTAAGTGATATCAGTTCTCATCTTGGGACTCATTACTCTATATGTCAACAAAGACATTCTTCATGACAAATGTACTCTAGTTAGAGATTTCCAAGTAATGACCCTGACAAGGAGCATGGGTATCATCCTCTGCTATCATAGAAGTGGTGAATCCTCTATTGGTTACTCAATTACCTTTGAATACCTCAAGCTATACATAAGCACCACCCTTTGAGGGACCTTTATAAGGCAACAAGGAATGGAATCAAAGCATATAATCAATATCCAAAATATCCTTGAGTACCTTAAGTCTAAGGATACTTGCACCATTGCTATGATGAGATTATCACTGACATTAGAATAGGACATCTATGTCATGATCTCATGGTAGGTTATGCAATGTACTTACTACCTCTAGTAAGCATTCACATCTCAACTCTAGACATCTCATGCTTACAATTTTTGGGATCCACTGCTTGATCAAATCAAGGAGTTTGACATGTGCTAGTTTATCCAGATTAACGATCCACTGCTTGATCAAATCAAGGAGTTTGACATGTTCTAGTCTATCCAGATTAACAATTTCCAATCTCATTAATCCAATGAGTAGGGATAATTTAAATACTGACATAATTGCATATGATAGGAATCTCAATAGTATGATCACATCATGATTTCCTTCATGCTATGTCATATATCATGGACTTCATTAATTTGCTTATAGATCAATATCAATTCATAAATAATGAACACCAAATTAATGAAATGTGCCTTTCTTTATTGTTGAAAATAAAGTTGTAATACCCGGTATCTAGTTTACCTAGTACACCGAAATAAATCGGTATTTGAGACTAATGTCATTAAAACTACAAAACAGTGAATAATAATTTTTGGTGACATCAAATTAATGATGTATGACATTTTTTTGGTGGTCATAGGAAATTGTACGAGCGGATGTTTAAGAACCAGTACAAGAGTGGCATTTTTGTAATTAATGGACAATGAGGCTTATATAAGAAGCTAGTTAGAAAGAAGACAAAACTTTAACAAGATTGGGAAGGAGAATCAAGCCATTCCATCAATATAAAAAGGTAAGCCTCCATCCCAACACTTAGTTCTATCAATTGAAGCTTAGTTTTTCTCTCTTCTTTCTCATGGCTATGAAACCCATTTGATGGAATGTATGGGTTTGATGATTTTGATGATGGGTTTTCATTCTTTGATGTCTAATGACACATTAACATGAAGAAATTTCATTTTTTATGGCGATTTGGGGCTAAAAATCAAAACCTAGGGTTTTGGAGTTCAAGCTGTCATGTTTTTCTTGTTAGCCATGATTGATGAGTTCACAGGATACCCAAATGATGGGGTATATACCCAGACCATGTGCACATTGGTAACCCGCCGGTGATGGGTTAGATTCGGGTCCTACCTGGAGAGGGTAGGTCTTTAGGGGCAAGGGTAGGCCAACCTTATCTAGAACCAGAAAAGGGGAGATACGCCGTACTAACATGCCGCTGTCACTTTCTAAGAAATTCAGAAAATCAGAACTTAGAAATGAGAAAGCTCATAATTAGGAATTCTGCATAACTTCTTATACATAGGTCCAATGTTTTTCAAACTTTCCATACCTCTAGTTAACACATAAATTCACAAATTTTCTTTTATGACCACGTTCTAATTCGGTCATGAAGGAATCCAAATCTCCCATTCACAATCAGCCTTAATATTCAGTCATGAGTTGGATTCTTCCTGCCTCAAAACCTTATAACTTATTCATTTCTCATCTAATTATGGTGATTCAAAGCTTAATTTTCAATAGAGTCACATGGCTATAACATATCCAAAGATGTCTAAAAAAATATGTAATTTGGATTTATTGTGATTTTTATAAGCCTGACCTGTTTCTGATCTCTTCTGTGTTATTAAGGTTAGCAACACCCTTCACTTGTTCAGCCATATCTCACAGAATACTAATCCAATTAAAATTTAATTTATACCTCACTTAGATGACAAATTTTATACCATTTATTAAGAAGAACTCATCATCCAATTCTAACTCTAAAGTCTTCAAACAATCAACTTTCATTTCAAGTTTCAATCTCGCTGGTATTCTGAACCAGTTTCACTTCGGGGACTTTTTCATTTGTTTGGATCACGCTAAATTCGTGAAAAAATTCAGGGATATATTATACATCTGTATATACAACTTATATGTTTTAAGTTTCTCTAAATTCACATGTTAAGGAGCTCAAAACAAATGTACAAAGTGGACCTACGAATCTGTCTCCATTGACAACTTGAACTCCAAAACCCTAGGTTTTGATTTTTAGCCCCAAATCACCATAAAAAATGAAATTTCTTCATGTTAATGTGTCATTAGACATCAAAGAATGAAAACTCATCATCAAAATTATCAAACCCATACATTCCATCAAATGGGTTTCATAGCCATTAGAAAGAAGAGAGAAAAACTAAGCTTCAATTGATAGAACTAAGTGTTGGGATGGAGGCTTACCTTTTTATATTGATG
>JANSVA010446774.1:0-17141 GCA_025504915.1 Erythroxylum reticulatum | reverse complement strand
TTTGACGTTATCTGTGATGTCCTCCACTGTATGCCAATGAAATCTCTCGTCTACTTTAAGTCTCTTTTTAAGCCCTTTGGTTTTCTTATTCATTCCTTGGACTTCATTCACCTCCATCTTCGCCACTCTCGCTCAACTAAATCTCTTCTTCATCTCCACCATATATGGGTATTTATAAACCGTCTACTAAGAAGCTAAAGAGATTGCTTGTGTGTGAAATAGACCCACTTTGGGAGTGGATTGAAAAATAGGCTACGTGTTTTTATGAGGTTGGTTATGATTATGTTCATGATGATCATAAGGTGATGATGATGGCTACTTCTGTTTAGGGTGATGTGTTTAATTTGGATTACGATGTTAAAGTTTATAACATGAGGATTGATTCACAAAGGAGACTAAAGGTTCTTCTTTGGTTTCTGAAGAAGCAATCTTTTCATAGTGTTCATAAAAGAGGGTATGGTGTTATTGCTTCTAATTTGTTATAATGGACATTTAGGTATGAAGGATTCAATCACGATGTTTTATTTAGGGAAGGAGACGTTTCATGAGGTTTAAAGACCAAACAATGGTAAGGAGCCATGTTCTCGTGTTAATGTGCTCTATAAAGACTTTGTTGGGTGCAACAAAATTGGAGTAATTTTGCTAAAGTACTCGCATGACAGTCAAGCTTAAGTCGTAATGCTTAAGTTAACCTTCCCTATGTGATTGCCGATCATCAATTCCTTTTATTTTTGAACTCCTTAAGCTATTTGTATTCAAGTGTGTCACTCACGTTCTCAATCACACAATTGTTTTGACAAATAGTTGAATGGGCAAACAAAAGAGTTACAACAATGGCAATGTTTTATTCATCAAGTCACCAAAATACAATAGTAGCTTCCTAGTCGAAGCACTCTATAAGAATACCACTCAAAAGAACTATCTATTCGAAGCTCTCACAAATAAATCTCTCAAAGCTTTCAACTCTCTTACAAATAGTTAAATATACAAAGTTCCACACAAATGAAAAATAAATGATGCTTTTATATAGGCGTACAAGATCTTAGGGACAAAGTAAGTTAAAACCACCTACTCTCTCCAATAAACCACCAAGTTAATGGAAAGTTGTCACTTCTTCCACTAACTCTACTAAATTACCGGAGAATTATCCACTTTTGCATATGAGATAAGTGTTTGGAAGATGCCTATCTATTGAAACATCATCTGACCCATTTTCTCACTACTTAAATAAATGCTCCTCCTTTGTTTGGAAGTACTTTCACTTTCTTAGGCCACTAATTGCATGTTCTTGTAATGTATTGTCACATATCACATCTTGAATCCAAGTGCCTTGACAAGCCTTCTGTTTAGCCATCTCGAGCCATCATTGTGTATGTACCATCTAAACATATCCATGGTGCAATCTTAGTGGCTATGACCTAATTTAACAACAATTCTAGTCATCGTATAACAAACCTTGCATATTTATTTACCTTTTGGCCTCCTTGTCGAAGTTAAGTGCCTTTGTGCACCGTTGAACTTTAGAATAACTTAGTTGAACCTTCATCTTTTGGTCTCGTATTTAAATTTTGCATTGTTGAGAATTTAGGAGGGATTTGATCCTGTATGAAGTAAAATAAGAATGAAACAGTTTCATTTTAAATTTCCAAAAGCCATGATCACTTAATGTTGTATAACATGATTAACACATAACAATAATAAAGTACAACATGAATAACAACACCTAGTATGAATCCTGCTGCTCCGCGTGGTCTGGGATAAAAATAATAAAATATGAATCTTAATTCGTTCCTTATTTTGAAGTTTGATTCTTATCTTGTGAATAACAACAACAACAACTCTAGTGCACAAGGTTTCTTGCTTTGCGATGGTTAAAGGAGGGATATTAACTATGTACAGTCTTCCCTTTGCATTTTACAAAGAGACTATTTTCGTGACTCAAACCTGTAACCTTTTGGTCACAAAGATACAAGCTTACAAATTGCTTTAAGGCTCGCCCTAAGAAGGGACATTAATTCTTATCTTGTTGTTTCCCTCAAACTATTTATGAAATTAGCCCATCTTAACCATTATAGTCGCATAAGTGTTCAACCTCTAACATTGTCTATATAACATTTTGAGAGAACTCTATAACTTTTGTAGTAATGATTAGGCAAGCTCCTTTGGAACATAAGCATGTCTGTAATAAGTTTTGGATATTTTAATAATTTAATTAAAATAAAATTCTAATTTCAATTAAAATTTAGTTTGGCTCAAATAAAATCCAATATCTCATATTGAATTTTTTTAATTAAATATCTCATATTTAATTATAAAGTTTCTTAAAATTTAAATTCAATCCCAACTTGATTGAAATCCCTTTTCTCTCTTTAACTTGCTTTTTATATGTGAACTGTTAGGTTCTTAAGTATGTTGGAAATGGATATAAATTATAACCCAAAATGATATTTAGGATTAGTTAAACTAAATTTCTTTAACTTATCTTTAATTCTCTAATTAAATAATTTATATAAATCAAGATTAGCATCCAACAATGTATCACAACTACCCAAATATTTAAGAATATCAAAGTGGTTTTGACTAACCTTTTCATGCTTAATTTTTTTCCGTATAACTCATTCCTTTCATCATATAGTGTTCCGATTAGATACATAATATAAAATTAATGTCAATTACATTTGAGTTAAATCATGTTAGTTCTTTAACATGAGTAGTTGATTTTATTAATGATATTTGTAAACTATTTTATAAAGTGTTGTTCCATATTAGCTAAGGATTTTTCTGAATCAATATTAATCGAGAACTATAGAATATTCTTCGTAATTACTTTAGGGTTATAAATCGTATATTATTCACTCAACTAACTCCATATAGTTCATATTGTGTCTAATGACTTCCCATTGAGCTACTTTGACTAGAATATGTTATAAGTAGTATTAAAATATAACAATCTATATACTATATACTTTCAAGATCTCAAGTTAAAGGATCATTTTTACAATCATTACAATGAGAATTTCTATAGATATACAAATAATGTTCCAAATGGAATTATCATATGTGATCAGTTAGTGAACTTGTTCTCTAACAAGTACCCATATGCTTATTTAAGTATTTGCATACTTTAGTCTATAAAATTGAGTACTTCCTTCATAAAGAAGAAATATAAAGTATACTAGTTTTTTTATGCTCCATCAATGTTTTGTCTTAATATATCAATAACTAGGAACAATTTAGCGATACTATATAAATGCAATATGAATATCATAATTATAACTTCATCATAATTTTATTTGTAATTTACATTTACCCATGTACTTTATTATATACATTTAAACATGTGTAAGATAAAGAATAACTATGAAGAATTCTATCACTAAAGTATAACTAACTTGTAACACCCCAATCCCACTAGATGCATACACGTGCGCCATACGATCACACATGCACATGCCCAACAAAATTGACATTTTAACTATATCACCTTCACTTTATCGCATGACATCACAGACAAAATCATAAATAGCACAATATCTAAAATCCAAAAATTTCCTCAATTCATTTCATAAACCATCATTTACAATGTAGCATTATCCATCATCCATATTTATACAACATCATCCTATGAGCGTTTATAGCTCAGTCTACAAAGTATACTATATACTTGAGGAATTAAAAAAAGTTAAAAAACAAAGATTAGTTCTTCAGTCCTAGCTAACTGACTTTTAAGCCTTGCCTTTACTTCAAAAGTTGTACAAAAATGCTTCTAATGCAACCTTAGAAGCTAAGTTGTCTCTTTTTGAACCTGAAATTGTCAACGTTGCAATTTTAGTGAATTTTGCGAACTTAATAGAGTAACCATCCTCGATGGTTCACTCTTGTCAAACCACAAAACAATTGATAATCATGTTACAATATAATTCACATAAACCTAACTATCATTAAGTAATATCATAAAACACTTTGTACACAATGGTCATATTTCAATCACATAGTCCAAACAATTCATCATTTCATTAACATTTTGCAGAACACAATCATCGATAATTTATCAAAGATTCATTCAAGAAAAGTTCTCACAACAGTGCAATCATTCAATTTATTCATTTCATATGTGAAAGCAATGTTTATAAGACACATTCATTTATTACGTTGTTGTGACCATGTACCTTTTTCACTTTTCTGTATCTGTTGTGGATATCAGACTCTTTCATATCGTTCCTTATTGGTTGGGGATACTAGGCTTATTGTACATGTTGAGCTTTAGGCTTTTTCCACAGGTGTCTAAGCTTTAAGCTCTTTCTTTTTTGACTAGCGACATAAGTCATAATTGTTTTTATATTTCAAGCATTGGAAATGAAATGCATTCACATATTTAATCATCATATTCATTTAGTCACTTTCACATTATTTCTCATTCACATTTGTCATTGGACTTTTAGTCCGGCATTCAACATTCACGTTAAGAATCAAATAGTCAATCTCATTCACATACAAGTAGCACTTCCAATGTTTTAATCATGCATCAAAACTCCTCGCACATTTCATGTCTAGAATTCAGTACACAATCATCAATATCAAATTCAATTCAGTAATAAACAAAAAAATTTAAGGTAAGACCATCTTAGTTTACACACAATTGCTCCCTTTTGCTTATTTCCCTAAAGTCCTGGCAATGTCTGGAAGCAGTCGTTCTACTTGCTCTTTTATATGCAAAAAAAAAAACATTTTCGTATTACTATAAACTGAATAATCACATTTATAAATGTATCATGTAGTATGCATGTTCAATGAAATATGCCCGGGTATACTTCTGTAATAAACCGATGCAAAGACCAATTGTGCTCCATACATGTCACACTAATTAATCATTCCAGTTTTTCTCAAAACCCACTTTCGGGTCAACTTTGAATAATCAATATGACAAGGAAGATGGTGCATTTCTATACGCTTTCTTCTAAATAATTGTTCCCCTGTGTCTTAAGTTTCTAATGACACCAAGATCATACAATTTGGTTCTTTATTCCATGAGTTATGCTCAAAATACTACAGACTGAGTACATTTGCTAGTGCATGATCATGCACTCAAGTTGTACAACTCATATCTCTCAATTCCAATATCCAAAAATTACAAACTTTATACCAATTGAAAGATAAGAGAATAAGCTACAAATTTTGTGAAGAATAATTATTTTAATTGACCTACATCAATACAATTTATTCAATAAAAACAGGATATGATTTCTGTCCCAGGTAGTGTTACAACCTAAGCCAAAACTCAATTTCATGCCAAAATTTGAAATTCTTAGAGACAGAATTAAAATTCTACTTCCTCAAGAAAGTTGTAGAAATATGTCTCAAGTTTAATCTTAATTAAGAATCAACTCATTTGGAAATTTACAGGTCAAGATGAAATCAAAATACCGCAGCATGTTCAATGAAATTCTCCAGTTCATAAAATTCCAGCACATTTCCTATTTTTCATCCTAAATCCATTAATCAAATCTTTCCCGAACGAATCAAGATGGCTCTAAATTTTAGTGGAGAGGAAAAACAATGTGTTAGAAATCTATTAGTTTAAGTTTCAAGTCATTTGGAGGTTGGACATAAATGTTACAGCAAAAGGACTCAAAGTTGTTCAGTAAAAATACTCTAGTTCATATTCAAACTTTAAAAACCAAAATCATTCATGCAAATCATCACCTTGTTCTTCCTCTCTTCCACTTACCCCATCTTATCCAATTTATACTCATCCATTTACCTCTTCATTTCAACTCCCATTTCAATTCAACTTGCTCTAAACCAGCTCAGAACTCAAGATTAAATTCAAACATCTAAAAACTGATACATACACTTATATCAACATTTTCAACTTTCTCTCACTACTATAATTTTGTTTTCAACAATAACAATCCACAAACCAAAATAGAAACTATAGCCATACGGTTCTACACCACATTTTTCTGTTATTGTTTCAATTAAACTCAAAACTCAAGACAAACAAATTAAAATCCATGATTACTAACAACCATAAAAAAAAACAAATCACTATTCATGCAACTCTGTTTCAGTTCAACTTTTTTGCACTTTTTCATTATTTTTCAAAATTTTATCTTCTGTACATTCTCTATTTTTATCACCGAAATCCTATCCCACTCTTGCATGTATCCATTTCTGAACATTACACCATCATCAAAAACCATTCACGAAAACAATAAAACATCACTTACATGATGCAACAAAATTTCCAACAACGATTTCAGTGGATGAAGGATAAACAAGAATAAAGTTTACTTTGATGAAGCCAAATGCACAAACATAAACAATCAACTATTTCTATGTTAGATGAATAAAGAAAAAGTTTGGATATCTTAGTGAAGAACAATAATTCGGTAAAGAACATACATGAAAGCTACAGTAATTTCTTTTTATCATAAACAAGACCACGTGTCAGCATAACACCTCTTCACATTTCACCATTGCATGTGGGCCATGTGTCAACATACAATACTACCACGTGTCACTCTTCTATTTGTCACTTATTTTATATTTTTCCTAGTCTAAAATATCCAAAATTTTCGAAAATTCTCTAAAATTCACCAAAAATTCTGAAAGAATCATAATACTCTTCAAATAAAATTTCAACATAAATAATCCACAATTCATATTTTAATCACATTTATAAATCAATTATACCCAGAAAATTTCAATGAATACATGTACAATTATTTCATGAATATCAACACAATTCACATTTTTAAACATGTCATATCATGCATGAAATGCACTTCTAATTTCTCATTATACTCTTATTTACAATATTCTGGGGTTCTAGCCCCTAACATGGGATATTGGGACGTTACATAACTAATTGGCTATAAGGCATAAACCAACAACTTCCTATTTATACTAAGCCAATCGTTTAAGTATCTTATATCATGTTACCATATAATGATCATGCTATTGTTGGGACAGTGGTTTAATAAGAGGATTCTACAAGATTTATAATGAGAACTAGCTTAAATCTTATAGCTTTCAAATAAATTATCATTATAATTAAGAGAAGTTGCTTAACTATAGATTTAGATCTTTGATGAAACCTAAGCTCCTTTTGCATGCCTAACTAATCTAATGTTCTATAGTACATTACCTTTTTGAACAATGCATAGAATTATATTAAGTTCATTAAAGAACTTAATAATCCAAATAGTCATTTCCACTAAGTAAATACTATATTGCGGTGCTATTAGCAATTAATGCTACATTGAAACCTTTCCAATCTCAAAATGATATTATTCTAAGTAAGATATATCTTAACAAGGATATATAACATTTAACTCAAATATCAAATCATACATAGAATAATTAATATTTTTAACACTTTGCAAGTATCAAATATCCCATATAATAAAAATGTTTAGTACTTTATCAATGTACTTGGACTTAGAATAGGTAAACAACTTTTGTATCTATCTCTATATATATACTTTTTAGAATTAAGCAATTCCATTTTTATATACAATATGGGTTATTATTGGATTATCATATATTGAACAATTGAAAATATGAATCTTTGTTGTCTATAAGTAGTATGTCTCTACACTTGCATTAAAGAGGATAATCTATACTCACACTAACCTTCTTATAGATATGATAATTTCATAATCATCTTTAGAATAAATTCTTTGAATTCATCATGGAAGCGAATCTTTTAACATCACATAACCTTTCAACTATACATCAAATATATTAATAAAAACACTACTTCTAATTAGATCTATTTTCATGAGATTTATACTTTTCAATTTTCATCTTACTCCCACTACTTATCTTGAGAACCATTCTCTTATAAATGTTAATTGAATGAAACAATTTGTTCAACCTTTTAGATTTTGCATAACCTTTTATTATTAAATTTAGTGGATAGTATGTGATTTAACTAAGCATCACATCCCTAAATCATTAACTTTAACTCTTTCAAAGTTTTACCTTTTAATATCTAATATGAAATATTGCTAACTGATTTAATCCAAAATATTGAAGGTAAGTTGTAGTACTAGGCATGGCTATAAAAGAAATAAATATTATATCATACAATATCTCATATTGCATTTTCCTTCTTACACAAACACGTATTATTATATAATTTAGTTGTGAAGGTTTTTACTAGAAAATCTCTTTCCTTATAGATAATCAAAAAAATTTAATGCTTTGAACTTTTTTTAAAATTGTAAATCATTATTTAATTTAATACATATAATTATATCACATAAAGTCATTACTAAATCTAATTAAATATAAGTTTTATCCTTTCATAAATTGTCACTAGATCCAATATGTCACATGTATGAGATTTAACAAATGAATAACAAAACCATCCTTTCACCAAAGGTTGATTTGGTTATTCTTCAACTTAATAAGTTTCAAAAGTTTCATAGAATTGATAATTAAAAGGACCTATATATCCTTATATCTAACTTTACGATTCTTATTTTATTGATTTAACCAATATGATATAAAAGGATACTCTCAGTTGTCTAATTTTGCTTTCTTGCTACTTATGTTAAGCATAAGTCTCATGTAATCCACCAACATATACAAACTATTTGTATAAATCTAGATCAACTACTTTTACTCAACATTCTATTTCATATTATGCCTTGAACATTATAATAATATTGAAACTAAATTTAGTATCAGACAATAATAAGCATCAAGCAAAGATATATATGATTTCTACCATATTATGTAGGGCAAGAAAAGTAAAGCAATCATTTTTCTTTTAATAACAACTATTTTCATATCTAAACTAGGGTCTTCAATGTAATCCATTTTTATGCTTTTACTAAAGTAAATTGAATGAAGCGATTTCATCAAGGTACTACACCTTTCAATTTTACTCCATACAATCTTTTATACCTTTTTATCATGATGTTGACATATATCTTACATGATGCCATTGAAGAAAATTTACATAATGGACATACAATTTTTTTTCTTGACTTTAAAAACTCTTCCCAAACTTAATCCTATGTCCAAGAAATTTAGCACTAAGAACTTAATGTTAACCATACTAAACAAGGTAAATTATACTCATAACAAAATATAACTACCAAATAAGATTATAACTTTACTTATTCATTTGGTTACACTCACTATTATATTCGAAATAATAACACTCACTACTATTCGAAAAGATTGCTTTAATCTCTCCAGTGGGCTAGGATCCTATTTAAACTTAGTTGATCTTAAGTTTGCTTAACAAATCAACTACATTTAAAGTAAGTAGTTAACAACTTTATCAATTACACCTTAAGTGACAACTCTTGCCAAAATATATCTTATATATTATTCCTAACATTGCTTATAAATTCATATGATCATGATGCTCATCAAAATCATACAAATTTAGTTAAGTAGGACCCATTGTTATAAGATTAAACATATTAGGGTTAAAGTAACCTTGAGTTTGCTTAACAAGCCTAACAATAAATAGAACTTTGATTTATTCTTATAACAATGGAAGGCAACAATCATGTCCTCAATATGTATTTAATACTATAACGAGGGATTTAATTTCAAATTTTCTCATTAAACACATAATTACATGTACAATATCATACATATAAGACATACAATTTAACATGCATCCAATATATATATCAAACATATAAATAAAACATGCAACTTCCTATGCCAATATAATCAAATTATAAACATGAAATATCAAGCTTTGTTTTATTTTAATTATTGATATTTCATAATCTAAACTAATATTTTCAGCTCTTTGAATAATTAAATTAGACTAAACTTATTGGTTCATAAATAGAATAAATTTTTATTCCAAATATAAATTTAAGTTGATTTGAAAATAATTTTCAAATTAAATTGAAAACTATTTTCAATTATCTTAATTACTTTAACAAAATTTAACTGAAAATAAATATTAATTAACTATACATCATACTTATTATAATTTAGAAAAACTTTTTTCAAAATTTATAAGTTAGACAATCTATTCCAATTGGAAAATTATTTGTAATCCAATCAAAAAATTATTTCTAATCTAATTAGAAATATTTTCCCTTAATTAGAAGACAATTTTCTAATATTAAAGGGAACCACTTAAAAAATTAAGTAAAACATTTTTAATTTAATTGAAAAGGTATTTTCATTATTTATTTAGAGTTTAATTTCTTAATTAGTTAAAAAATTTTCTTTAATAAAATAAAAAATATTTTAAAAAATTAGAAAAGCTCATTTTTCTCCATTAATAAATGAAAAAATCTTGTTAAATTTAATCAAGAAAATATCTTTTCTAATAAATCAAAAATTATTATTTATAAATAAAGAAATAATTTAAAATAAATAGAACAATAATTCTCAAAAAATAAAATCATAAAATTTAATTTATCTTAATTAAATTGAAATAAATAAATTTAATTAAGAAACATTTTTTAATTACTTAAGATAACAATTTTCTTTATTTTATGTACTATAATTAATTAATTTCAATCTAATTAAATATAATTCATTTTAATTTTAGAAAATATTTTAAAAACTACTAATTAAGAAATAATTTAATTGTCAATCTTAATAAAATTTAAAAATAATTACTTTAATTTTGAAAAAATATTTTGTATTTAAAATAATTTTAAAATTAGGCTTAGAAGTTAATTAAATTTGAAATATTTTAAAACTGTATGTGACCGTGTAATTCCGTGAAAACACACAGTGACTTGTACAGTCTTATACATGCCCGAATAAGTGATTTTATAAGTCCACAAAGCACCTAGTTGATGGTAACAATCCCAGAAATTCCAGAATTTGATAAAAACATTACATGTATCTTACCTTGACG
Organism: Erythroxylum reticulatum; assembly: GCA_025504915.1. Classification (NCBI taxonomy): domain Eukaryota; kingdom Viridiplantae; phylum Streptophyta; class Magnoliopsida; order Malpighiales; family Erythroxylaceae; genus Erythroxylum; species Erythroxylum reticulatum. The sequence continues at coordinate 6,280 of JANSVA010446774.1, read as the reverse complement.
GTGGGTGGGTAAGTAAAAAAAACATAGTGATGCAATGGGGCGATTGGAGGGGTGTCAAGGAGAGGGGGTAGGGGTAGCTGTGGCCCGAAGGGGAAAGGTTGGTGACTTTCGAGGGTTCACAGCATCCGCGACAGTGACTGGGAGAGAGAGAGAGAGAGAAATAGAGAGAGAACAAGTAGTGAGAGAGAGGTGAAGGGAAATAAATAAACCTAAAGCAAAACAACTTTTGCTTTAGGACAGATGGTAACTGGTGACTGGTGACTGACGCAGTAAAGAGGTGGCGACTGTTGAGGGTTGATGGCATCTACGGCGGTAACTGGGGAGAGAGAGAAAATAAAAAGAGAACAAGTAGAGAGAGAGAGATGAAGGGGAAGAAATAAACCTATAGCAAAACGATTTTTTTACTTTATTTGTTTATTTTTTTAAGACTTAAAACGATGTTGTTTTTCTTCTTTATAACTTGAAGCAATGTCATTTTGTTCAATAAATTCAATCGACCCTTAGGTCGGGCTTAAGCTCAAACTTTTCTCACTTGCAGGCTTGAGGCCCAGTCAACCCAAGCGTTGCTTATTCACCACGGGCCAGGCCAAGCCGAGTACATTCTCCTTCATCACTTTAGAGTGATGAATCTTATATTGATTATTCAACTATCTCCATATAGTTCATGCCATATCTAATGACTGCCTATTGAGCTACTACCCTTGGCTAACATAGGTCATAAGTAGTATTAAAACATAACAATTCCTATACGAGATACTTTGGAGTTCCCAAGTTAAAGGATCACTTATACAATCATCACAATGATACAAATAATGTTCTAAATGGAATTCTCATATGGGATCAACATACTTTAGTTTATAAGATCTACTACTTCTTTACAAGGAAAAAATTTAATGTGCACTAGTATTTTTATGCTCTATTAATGTTCAGTCTTAGTAGAGTGATAGGAACTTTTATGGATAGTACATAAATGCAATATGAATTTCTTAATTATGATTTCATTTTTAATGTATATTTACCTATAGACTTTATCATATACATTTGAATATATATAAGATAAAGAATGCATTTAAAGAATATCACTAAACTACAACTAATTGATTAGCTGTAAGGCATAAAGCACCATCCATCTTGTTGAAGTTTTTTTCAAATGCGCTCTTATGCATTCCAACACTTGCTTGCTCTCAAACTTTCATGATAACGCCTATTTTACCTTGTCTCCTTACTGGTCTTTTCCTTGTTTCATTAAGCTAAGTGTTAAGCATCAACTAGTGATCACCAACACTTACACAATTATGCAATTTGGACTTAAGGGTTAATAAATCACCCCTAACAGAAGAACACAATGCTCTCATCAAAATAATCCTTAAGCTCTCCTTTGAAAGTGATTCTATCAAAGACTCCTTAGTCATTAACACATCTCCCACGTGTCATTTTCTCTCCCTATTAGATTCATTCTTGTTTTAGCTTGGATGCTTCTTCGTAATGCTTATTGTGCCTAATAGAGCATAGTTATTGAGGTAGACTTAATTTATCAATTCTTTGCCTCCTTTTCCTTGCTCTTTCTTGATAATGAAATTGACTTGTTCCTTACCCACCTTTTGTTTTAGATATTTATGAGAAAAATGTAGCCCTTCATAAATGAAACAGTCAATATGCTGTTTTGTATGTTTCTTTGACTTATATTAAGAAGATTTATACACCTTCTCCTTTCTTTTCTCTAAGTAATTTTGCATCCTATTGTTCCTTGCAATTATTACTAGTTTGAATAAGTGGTAGCATTTGGAAATCCATAAAGACATCTATAATTGTTATAACACTGGGGAGTTCTTTAATGTTCTGCCTACGAATCTCCATATATGCCTAACCTTGCAAGTCAATTATGAAGTTAAATAACTTTCATTCATGTAACATATTCTGTATGTCCAACATCAAAATGTGAATTCCTCATATACTACCATATTGAGCTATCTTATTTTAACTACTTCAATTCTTCCTTCGTGAGCTATGGAGTGTTGTTAAGGAGGAACTGATTCTTTAGCTCCTCCTTCATTTTCTCTCAAGTGTTAATGGGAGACCTAAATGCACTGATGTTGTTGGAAATTCTCACTCTCCACCATTATTTGCATCATCCACCATATATAGATAAGTGATAGACACCTTTTCTTAATTGGACACTTTTTTTGCTGGGAAGTGTTTTTCCATATCCCACAAGAAATTTTCAAGTTCCCTAGCACTTTGATTGTTATCGAAAACTTAAGATTCAAATACCTTAACTAAAGTACTCTCCTATTGAACTCTTGGTTTATGCTTAGATATAACATGTTTAAGCATCAATAAGTCATAGCTCATTTCCTCACGAGCCTTTAACTGCTCCTTTGGTGTTCTCCTTGTCTTTTAAAGCTTAAATACCAACGCTTTAAAACATTCTATGAAAGGAACCATACCTTCTTTCATTAGGGTTATAGAACCAATGTCTCAACCACCAAATCTTTAAAACATTCTATGAAAGGAACCAAACCCTTTTTCGTTAGGGCTAGAGGATCAATGATTGCCTTTAGTTGAGAAACTGTATTCGTTAGATTGCTTTTATTGGCCAATTTTCACCACCAATTTATAAACACCTCATCGAGCTCTAATGCTAGTTGTCTTCCTCAGAGATTTGATGCTGCTCTTTACTAGCTAATTCTAATACTAATTATCACAAGGACTTTTTTGGGTATAGTAAAGTTAGAATACTTTATCCAATGTCCACGTGTGACATTTAAGCTTAAATTTTAATGTTTAACATAACTTTCCTTTTATGATCATTGACCATTTTTTTATTCTCAAATGCCTTACACGTTTATGTTTAAGTGTTTCACTCATACTCTTAATGACATAAGAGTTTGGATAAACAATTAAATGTACAAATAAGAGAGCTAATACAAAACCAACCTTTTATTAATCAAACAACTTAGATACAATACAAAAATAAGTTAATTCCTACTTAAAGCACTTTATAAGAACACCGCTCAAGAGAACTCCCTACTCGACGCTCTCATAAAGAACTTTCTCTCAAGTCTCTTATAAATGATTGAATGTACCAAGTTCCATATAATGAATTACAAATGATGCCTTTATATAAGTTTACAAGAACTTAGGAACCAAACAAGCTAAAACCACCCACTTTCTCCAATAACCACCTAACTTAGTGGGGAGATGTCATTTCTTTTCCTAACTATGGCAAGTTAGTGAGGAGTTGTCCACTTTCAGCCACTAACTTCACTTTTGCATATGGAATAAGTGTATGGAAGATGCCTATCCAATGACACATCGTTTGACCCACTTTCCCACTACTTAAAGAAGTGCTCCAACTTTATTAAATATTGCTTCCAATTTCTTAGGCCACTGCTTGCGTGTTTTTGCCATATGTTGCCACATCATTGTATATTAAAGCCAAATGTCTTAATGAGCCTTTTGCTTATCCACATTGAGCCATCCTTATGCATGGTCCATCCAAGCACATATATGATGTAGTCTTATTGCTCCATAACCTAAGTTAGTAACAATCCAAGTCATTATATAACAAACCTTGCATGTTTACATACCCTCTGACCTCCTTATCAAATTTAAATGCCTTTTCACACCCTCATACTTTAACATGAAATAATTGGGCTTTTCGACTTTTGATCTCATGCCTGAATCTTACATCTCATTGAGCATTTCCCTTAATATGCATCAATGCATGCCAACGCTTACCTACTCTATAGCTTTCATTAATAATGCCGACTTTTCCTTGCCTTCTCGCAAGTCGTTGCCTTATTTTGTCAATGAAAATGTAAAGCACTAGCTAAAGCTCACTATCACTTGCACGATTCCATAATTTGAACTTAAGGGTCTATTAATGTGGGTGTTATATAGGAGATTTATTTCACGATTAAGAATTCATTTTTCCCTATTTTCAAAGGATTAAAGATGAAAAAGTCAAAGGCTTTTTAGGAATTGAAACATGATTCTATCATTGAATATAAGAAAACTTACAAATATAAAACTAAATCTAAAAATTTCATAGATTTACATTAATTTATTTTAATTAATGTGACAAAATATAACATTATCATTTCAATACAATGTACACATGTTAGATTCAAAAGGTGATTTCAGTTGTGTCATATTGTCGTATCATGTATGATATATTAACATCATATTAATAGAGATTTGAGAGAAATTTAATAAAGAGCTAAGGGAATATTATGTTTTGTTTTAAAATCTTAAGGGACTAATGTGTTTTATTTTACAAAATTAAGGGATAAATTTATAGTATAGGTAGGTAAAGGTAAAGTTAGACCTTTTGTGAAACTTGAGGAGGCAATTTACACCTTTGGCTGTGAATTTTTTAATGTTTATCAACTCTTTAGCAATACATGAAATGCATTAGCCAAAGATACTAGTCCCATTTGAATGTGTGTTTTTTAAGTGAATAACTGAATTTATAAAGTTTAAAGGCTAGTAAAAAGTGTTTTACACCATCCTTGGAATTAGGTAGACAAACTAAGGCATAGAAAGGAACAAGCTAAAAAAGTAAACTTTTGAAAACCGAGATACAATCAATAAAACTAGCATGCACGACTTAATTCATTCTTAACTTTTCATCGCATTGGTTGAAACTTTGTTACAACTGAGTGTAAATAGTGGTAATTTCCATAAGATTCCACTCCTAAGTCTTTATTGATGATAAAGTCAACGAGTGATTAGTTTAGACCTTTTCCATCCAATAAGATTCTAAAGAATTTATTCTCTCTTAGTTTCGAGCAGTCTTTTTCCATTAAGAGCACACTACAATCCTCAGACCAGCATCGCTATAATATCACTAGATATAAAACCACACTTTAGAAACTCCGCCTTTAACCTCCATAAATAAGCTATATTGCAGTTACAACTTTTAATTTCCTTATTCAAAAGAATTTGTTCCTTGATTCATAGGATTAGGTCTTTTCTCATTTATGCTAAGGTTCTCTCAACTGTTTTGAAGCATTTGCTATTCCTCTTCCATAGGTAAGATATACATGATCTAAAGGCAATTTTTACTGTTGCTTTATCTCCTTATAATAGACTTCCATTTCTTAGCAATTACCTCAAGAAATCAATATAGCATTGATCCTACCTGTATAATTTCCATAATCTAAAGATCTTCCAATTTTCAATAGAAATTTTGAATTTAAATAATAAACGAACTACAGATTTATGTTCCCCCTTACTTAAGAAACAAAATTTTAAAATTTTACATTTGAACATACTGTTATGAGATTTAAACTATTTCAAGATCCATCTTACTCAAACTATTCATCTTGAGATTATTGTCCTTATAATTATACATTGAAGTAAACACTTTATATAATGGTGTTTATAAGATTGTAGCCAACCTTAGTAATAGCTTATAATCTTTTATTTTCTAGTTTGTTTTGAAACTTATTGGATAATAAACACTTAAAATAAGCACTATAATCTTAGTTATTAATTTGACTTTTTAAGGGACTTATCATTCTATATCTTATATGGAATCTTGTTAATTAATCTAGACGGAAGTATATAAGATAAGTTGTTATATTAATGTATATTCATAAAACATAATATCTATATTATGGATTCCTCTTTAATGTTTTTGGAAGCTAAGTTGTTATATTATGGAATGAATAATATGAGATATTATGTCATGCATCTTCATACATTAACTAAGAAAATTTATGTAAAACTTAGCATATCAATTTTATAAAAGTGCTTTAACATTCTCAATACCTAGTCTCTACTTATATCTAAAATTTTAAAATTTTTTAAAATTTTGAACAATATTATATTTAATACATATGCCCATGTCATAAAAATTTATTAGTAAATTTAACGAAATAAAAGTGTTTATCCTTTTATGAATTATTATGACATCTCATAAATCAAATGTCTAAGATTTAACACTTCACTGTCATAATTGTCACTTCCATTAAATTTTGATTTAGTCATTCTTCAATCTAACATATTTCATAAGTTCTATATATATATATATATATAACTTTATGATTCTCTTTATATTGATAGGACTTACATAGTCTTTACTTATATCTAAATATTTAAATTTTTAAAAATTTATGAAAATATTCTATTTAATATATATGACTATATCATAAAAATTTATTAGTAAATTTAATGAAATAAAAGTATTTATCAATTCCAAGCTAATCTTAAAGACCAACTTTGGCAATTGAAAAGATACTAATATGGATCCCATATTAGCTCAATTATATGT
>JANSVA010446767.1:0-17141 GCA_025504915.1 Erythroxylum reticulatum | reverse complement strand
TTTTTTTCTCTTTATTTCTTGCATTTCAATTTTATTTCAATCAACTCATTCACTTTCGAGTATTTTTTTTAACTTTCACTAAAGGTTCGGGGTCCAACACTTCTTCTATAGAAACACGTAGAAGTGTTATTTCCTTATAAAGATCACCCACTGCATCACCTACTCAATTAACCGTAGTATTAATTTCCTTAATGTTTTTAGATAAGGCTTCTTGAACTTTTGTCTGCTTGTGACTAGATTCAGTCCATTTGATGAAATTCTTCAAGATCTCTGAATTAATAGTGGCATCTTGTAGTATTTCACTAAGTGGATGAATTTGTTCAAAGACAGATGGTTTTTCTAGGTGAATCGTCTAATTCTATAATTTTAATTGAGGGTAATTTGTCAATTGGTTGCCTAGAAGGTGTGAAATAGTTTTCACTGAAGGAATGAAACCTAAGGGTTTGAAATGAATGAGCAAATGCACAAAGGTCTCTAAGTTAAAATCGATACCTTTAATTGTGATACTTTTGTACCTTCCTTCTGATATTGTGCCAACTACCTTGAATCTTTCATCTTTGCTAGATGCTCCAAAATTACTTCCTGATTCCCTTGATATATAACGTGATACATAGACACCAATAAGTTGAGCTACATGACATACATTATCTATGTTCTTCACTGCCACTTGAATCTCTTCTTCTGTGAAATCATCTTCTTGTCTTTCAGGAAACTTCTTCTTCTTTCCTTTTTCTTTGCTGACTACCGGTGCTGGATGTCTAATTTGTACATCTGGTACAACCTTGAATGTCGTTCTTCTTGTCACTAGATAGATTGTATAAGGATCTTTCGTAATCTTTAATGGCCATGGTTCTGCCTTTTCATCTCGCAGAATACTATATGGTCTTTGTTCTGTATGGCTTAGAAGATCTATTATCTAATCATTTACTATTATAGGTTCAACATGAACCTTAAATTTCTATTTAGAAGGTTCTCTGATGATAATTGAACCTCTGTTACAATTAAACCTTTGTCTTTAAATCTTCTTTCTTTATCAGTTAAGGAGGGTTGTAAGTTACTAGCTGCTGTTTAGATGATGTCTTCATCTGCTATTCAATAGTCTATGTCTTTACGATTGGAGTGTCTTAGCCTTCCTCTTTAAAGACACTTGGTGAGTTAGTTGTTGAACCTTGCTTTCCTTCCTTTTTGGAAACGTCTTGGTTTGTATCGGCTCATCAGACGATTGCTCAACCTTTACCTCTGCTGATATTCTTCCGAACGATCGAGGTTTTGCTTGTACTTTATACTAAACATTTTTTTTACTACTTTGTCTTACTAAAAGCTCCCCCTTAGACTGTGCTTTCGGTGTGAAATCTACCTCTATTTCGGCTTTGTCTTGATCCCCATTTTGTAAATATTAGAGGCATTGATAACACTCTTAACATTCATCTTTACTCTATTTCCTCTATTAAGTAGGACTCTAGATTCTTTAAAGAATCTTGTTAATAAAATACAGTAAGGTAAAGAACCACTCTTCAGATGATAATCCTCCCTAGCCTTTATCATATACTTCAGAATCAAGAATGGCAGATTAATAAGTTGGTGAGTGAGTAGATGAAATAGACAATGTTCATCGTTTATTGTCACTACGTCTTTTGATCCTGCTCTTGGTAGGATATAATAGAGAAGAAGTGAGTGAAGAACCCTAGCCTTCAGAATAACGGTTGAAGACTTCTTGACTCCTAGATTACTAGATCCATATAGTTGTCAATTGATGTTGGCTTCATCTATATGACTTTGAGCGATCCAATCTGTATTGTTGAACAATTCTGCTCCTTCATTTGGGCACCCAATAGCCTTCACAATAGAATCTTGTGTGATTATTACCGAAAACCCATCTACCATCGATATCAAGGTGTTGTCTACCACCTTCACATTCTTCCAGAACTCATATATTTCATTCAGATACATCGTATCTCAGATGTTGAAGAAATTCTTCCATCCAACTGTTTCAATCTCAGGTTCGATATTCATCCGATCATTCTTTAGGGAAGTGAAATTGACGAGTCTTCCATAGACAAGAGATTTTGGCATTTTTTTTAAATTGTAAAAGATAAACATTAAACACAGAAATGTATTTCGCTTAAAGAAGCGAGGTTAGTATATAAAAAAAATTGAGAGAAAGATATGAAATGAAATGAGAAGGATTTGACGTTTAGAATAGAGGGTTGGATCGTCTTTGTTGAGAGCACTTTGAACAAGCTAGTTTCGAAGTTTTTCAAGAAAATTCTAGAGTGTAAGGTGTCGTAGATTTTCAGACGATTTCTTTTTATATACACTCTTAAAAGTTACCGTTTGTAATGTTTTTTAACTGATCCACCGGTAATCATGAAATTGAAACTACCGAGTGAAAGTTACCATTATTATTTAATATAAAAACTTACGACTTTTCAACTTCTTTAGGACAAATCATCTGGATCATGGAGTTTCAGACGAATGGTCATTTAGCATCACCATATTCAGGTTGTCTAATTTTCTTAAATCTGTCTTCACTTAAGGGTTTGGTGACGATATCTGCCCATTGTTGATTCATCTCAACAAATTGTAGATTTATGATCCCTCTCTGTGCATAGTCCTTATAAAATGATGTCTAACTTCAATATGCTTTTCCCTTGAGTGTTGTATTGGATTCTTTGAGAGATTAATGACACTTGTGTTGTCATAGAAGATTGGAATATGATCTTCTTGGATAGAATAATCCTTTAACTGATACTTTATCCATAACATCTGTGAACAATAGCTTGTAGCTGGTATTTATTCAGCTTCTGCAGTAGATAGAGCAATTGAACTTTGCCTCTTTCTTAAATAATAAATTAGATTATGACTAAGAAAGTGACAACCTCCACTTGTACTCTTTCTATCAATCCCATCTCCAGCATAATTATCATCACAATAGCCAATTAACTTGAAACCTTTACCTTTCTCATACATTAAGCAAAGATCACTAGAACTTTCCAAGTATCTCAATATTCTTTTAACAATAATATAATGAGATCTTCTAGGAACTACTTGAAATCTTGCACATAAACAAAAACTAAACATTATATTAGGTCTGCTTGTAGTTAGGTAAAGCAAAGAACTAATAATTCCTCTGAAAAGAGTTTGATCAATCTTATTACCAACTTCATCCTTAATTAAGATGATTGAAGGATACATAGGAGTTGACATTAGTTTAACATTTTCTATTTTATATTTGACTAAAAGTTCTTTGATATACTTTTGTTGATGAACAAAATATTTTCTTCAGTTTGTTTAATTTGTAAAGTAAGAAAGAACTTTAATTCACCCATCATACTCATTTCAAATTCACTTTTCATAACATTTTCAAAATTTGAACATAATTTTTTAGAAGTTCCACCAAAGATGATATCGTCTACATATATTTGTACAACGATAAAATCATTTTTAATAATTTTCCTAAATAATGTTTTATCTACTTGACCTCTAATAAAGTCATTTTTAATCAAAAATGAACTCAAACGATCATACTAAGCATGAGGTGCTTGTTTTAATCCATACAAAGCTTTATGAAGTTTATACATATAATCTGGTTTATCAATGTATTCAAAACCTGGGGGTTGTTTTACATAAACTTCTTCGTTTGTAAAACCATTCAAAATTCACTTTTCACATCCATTTGAAATAGTTTTATATTATGAAAAACAACATATGCAAGCAAAATCCTAATAGCTTCTAGTTTAGCTACAGGAGCATATATTTCATTATAGTCTATTCCTTTTGATTGATTATAGCCTTAAGCTACTAATCTAGCTTTATTATGGGTTACTTTTTGTTGGGCCCTATTTCTAGAGCCCAACATTCGGAGTCATAAAACGTGATCTTTATTACGCTATATTTCTGGAGTCCAACTCTTGCTCTTATACCAAACAATGTTGGACCCAAGTCTCGCTCCGTATCGAGAGGTGACTACTTAGGGTCGTTGGATAAGGATCACGCGAGAGGAAGGTCGAAAGGATTCAAATAGCAAAGAGAAGTGGCAGCGTATAGCATCGTGGGTTCGCTGTGGCAACAAAATGTTGGCCGCATCGAACATTTTGGAGTAATCTCCCAACCCCTTCGGGTCAAATACACCGCAGCGAAAGTCATTCTTTGTCCTGACAAAGTCGTCTTCAGAAAGATTCGCTTTGGCGAAACCCTCAGAATTTGAAACCCAGATTCCATCATTCAAACATTCTAAACAAACATATACATTCAAATCTAACCATCCAAACTTAACCACAAGCTGAACATAATCATACATAAAAGAAACTTCAATTCTTCATTTCATTACTAATTCCAAAGAGTTTGAACAAACTTTACTTACATAACATCATACATATCAAAGCTTAATGCAAATACAAATTAATGCTCAATGTTGATATGCCTATAAAGCTATCCAATAAGTCACTAACTTAATACAAAGTCACTAACTTAGTACAAAGGCTCTAACTATCTTGGAGTTTTCGATGCCTTGCAAGGATCAATTGTCGTCTTGTTCTGCACTTGAGGAGGGAAAATAATGGGTTGAGCTATACAACTCAATGGCTAATATATTTATAGCCATCGATAATTTGCCATAAATATATGTATCTAACAATTTAGGCATTCTCACTTTAGCTCAAAAACTCATAATTAAGCAAGTCATCACATAAATCATAACATAGGCTTTAACCATCATGCATAGCACGTAAATACATCATACTTGACAATTTAAAGATGCAATGCATAAACAAATGGCTCGAGGGTTCCATGAAAATAGAATGGAGAAACCGAAGTTTACATCATGAATAGAATGAGTCATGTTCAAAGCTCATATGCCACAAGCGGGAAGCCGGTAGAAAACTCTTGTCAATGTGCATGTGACGCATAGAATGATTTCACTCTCGCCCAAACAAAAGCACATAATCATGCTCAAATCATTTTATCATATGCTCATACGTTCATGCTTTTTCTTCTTTTCGTTCATACAAAATGCCATGACATGTTTCAATGGCATAAATTGATCACAATTCATAAATCAAAATGAATTTTCAAACATTCACAACAATTTCAATATCAAGCAAACCAACATATGCACACATAGGCAAGAATTTGCTCAATTACACAATAACTATAAATACATTACCCACCTACTTTCGCTTAAAATCCAAACTCAAGATTGCCTTTCCTCTTGCTCTTGGGTAAGATTTTCTTGATTTACTAAACACAACAATTTCTCATTCAATCCAAATTCAAATGAAAATTCATAAAACTTTAATAATCAAAACATGCTAAAATTGAACTATACCCCCTTTCAAAATTTAAACTTTCAGGTCAATTTTTTCATGATCATTATGATCAGGTAAATGAAGAAATTTTATAATACTTTCTTCTAGAAAAATGTTCTTCATTGTCATAAGTTTCTAATGATACCAAAATCATTCTATTTGGTTCAAAAAACTGAAACTTATATCCCAAACATGTTGGGACTATTCTTATGCTGAAATAATATTTTGTACCCAACTTCCATCAAAAAATTGAGGTTCCTAGAGACTGAATTAAAACTTTATTGCCTCATAAAATTTGTATGTCTATGTCTTTAGTTTACTTTAAATAAAAAATCACTCCATTTGGATAAGTACAAAAAATGTTATGCTCAAAATACCGAAGTATGTTTGGTGTAGGAAAATTCGACGTCATCGCGGTAAACTTCCACAGAAATTTACTAATTTCCAACCCTTTCATCCCATTTTCCAGATTTCTCACCCCCAACATCTTACACCTAACATATATTATACAAAAATCATCCTTTCTACTTCAATTTCAACTTCATTTCAACCCAAAATCATTCACATACCAATTCATAAGCTATACTTGTTCATTAACCAAAAAGCTTAAAACATTTTCATATACCATTCATCAACAACTTCCTACACCCATTCAACTTCATTTTCACTTCTAACTATCATTAAATATGGTTCATCCAACAATCAAGAAGGGTTAATTCTTATACTTGTTTAGCTTCAAACTCTTCAAAATCTCCAAAACCCTAGTCTCTGTTTAATCCCCTTTTTGTATCTAAATAAGAAGAAAGATGATAACTTACAAGTTGATTTCTCTTCTTTTTCTTCTTCTTTCTTCTTCCTTCCAAGCCTCCCACGATTTTCCTCCCTTCTTCTCCCTCTTCGGTTTTCTTCTCTTCTTTTTCTTTCTCTTACGATGCTTCTCTTCTCCTTCTAGGACAAGACACATTTTCATCCTTTTTTTTTCCATTTTGCCCTTCACTCACTTGGTTCTTCCAATTCTACCCCTTTTTTTGTCTTTTATGTCTCTAACTCCTTTAATCCACTTAGCACCATATAAATTCTAAGTTAATTCCAATCCTTACATCAAATTCTAATCTCTATTCATGCTTACTAAATTTAAAAACCCAATTCTAGATATAAATAAACAAACAAACAAACAAAACACAAATAAATAATTAAACAAATACATTGATAATAATTAAAAAAATTTGGGGTCTCACACTTTTCCTGATTTGTCTAGTTTATTTTTGAATATCCATCTAGTTCCTATAATAGATTTATTGGATGGTTTAGGGAATAGAGACAAAACTTTATTCCTTGTAAATTGATTTAACTCCTCTTGCATCGCTAAAATCCAAGCTTCATCTTAAAGAGCTTCATCAATTTTCTTAGGTTCTAATTCAAAAACAAATGCTATATTGGCCTCTCGTCTAAATTTACATATAGTTCTCACTCCTTCTGATGTTTCTCCTATAATCAAGTTTTTCGGGTGAGAAGATTTATATTTCCAGTCTTTTCTTAAGCTAATATTTTAAGAAATATCTACTACTTTATCAAATGGATCATCTGGTGGTGAATCGTCTAGATGATTAACTAAAGGAGTAGATAGAGTTTCATCTTTAGAATTGTCTCTTTTATCTAGATGAGAATTATCATCAAATTTTACATGCATAGACTCTTCAATAGATTTAGAAACAAGATTATAAACTTTATAATCTTTAGAAGTGAATAACCTAGAAAAATTCGTGAATTGATCTTAGAATCAAAAATATCCAAAATTTCTTTTTGTATTCAAAATTGTGCATTTGCAACCAAAAGGATGAAAGTAAGAAATATTTGGCTTTCTTCCCTTCTATAATTTATATGGACTTTTATTTAAAATAAGTCGCAAAATTACTCTATTTTGAATATAACAAGCTGTATTTATAGCTTCTACCCAAAAGTACTTAGGAATATTCATTTCATATAGCATAGTCCTTGCCATTTCCTGAATCATCCTATTCTTTCTCTCTATAAATCCATTTTGTTGAGGAGTTCTAGGAGTAGAGAAATTATAGGAAATTCCATTCTCTTCATAAAATATTTTGAATTTTTCATTTTCAAATTCTCCACCGTTATCACTCCTAATTCCAGCACTAGAAATTCCTTTTTCATTTTGTAACTTTTTGGATAAAACTTTAAAGCATTTGAATGATTCATCTTTATGTGATAAAAACAATATCCAATAAAATCTAGTAAAGTCATCAATAATTACGAGACCATACTTCTTTCCACCTAGACTTGGTGTTCTGGATGGACCAAACAAATCTATATGTAACAGCTCTAGAGGTCTAGACGAAGTTACAATATTCTTAGATGAAAAAGATGTTTTAACTTGTTTTCCTTTTTGACAACTCTCACAAAAGAAATGTTCGTTAAAATTTATCTTTGGTAAAACTTTTACTAAATCATATCTAACTAACTTGGAAATATGTTTAAAGCGAATACGGTCTAGCTTTTTGTGCCAAATCAATTTTTCATCATCTTTTGATATAAGGCATGAAATATTTTGACTTTTCAAATCGTCTAAATTTATTTTATAGAGGTTATTTCGTCTCTTAGCATAAAAGAATATGGAACTGTCCTTGTTTTTTACTATACAAGAATTTTGATTAAAGGATACTTCAAAACCAAAATCACATAATTGACTTATGCTGATTAGGTTATGCTTTAAGCCATCAATTATCAATAGACAAAAAGGAATCTTTACCAATTTTGTCGATCCTAACTATTTTGCTATATTGGTTGTCTCCAAAAGTTAATAATCCTCCTTGCTTATGTTGGAGATCTAGGAACATAGACCTTCTGCCATCATATGTCACGAGCAGCCACTGTCCAAGTACCATTGGTGGTGGTTGCCTCTTCCAAGTAAGGAGATCTCATCATCGCTTTCCCTTTCAGCTACCACGTATATATTTGCTTGTTCTGATATTTCTGAGTCAGATTCAGATTCATCTTTCCACTCGATATCCACTCACGGTGGATGAGGTGCCTGTGCTTGCCTAGGCATATAGAATCAAAGGAAAAAGCCTTGGGATGAACCGGGAGGGTCTCTTAATGCCTTCTTTTTTCTTCTCAGGAATGGAAGAGGAGAGAACGAGTAGACATCAAACAGTCTTATGATTCCAAAAAAAATGGAAATCCATTTTTAAAAAAAGTACGCCAAGATTCTTCTTCTTCCTATTAACTGTAGCAAGAGCACGAAAAATTGAGCATTTCTTATCCCAAATCTGATCCAATTTATCGTAATTGATTAGTTAACATGTTGGTTAACCCTATTCTAAAACATGGAAAAAATCATTAGCTTATCCAATTATATATCGAGCGATGAAAAAGATCTCCCAAAAAGCATGTTTTTTTTACCGCTGCACAAAGAAAATATTTTGTTGCGAAATCAAGAATTGAATTTATTATAGGATTTATTATGTCCTTTTGAAAATTAAAAGACGTTTATGCCACCACCAGGACCTTTTATCATGACTTCTACTCGTTGCATAAATGGACGATTAAGAAAGAATAGAATGAGAGGATGAATAGGAAGACCAAGATACGCAACGGATTAGGTTTTATATTTTTTGTATTTATATTTATATTTTTTTTATATTTACAAATCCAGATCTTCCCATATTTCCATCATGCTACTTTTGTTTTCTTGAATTGTCTTTTGTTTTCTTTTGAGCAACGGACTTTCAGACTTGTAATATCCTAGTTTATTACACTCATAGCAGACGATAGAACTTTTCTCATTCTTCAAATTATCTTTGTTATTCTTTGAAAGAGAAGTCTTTATTTGATCTTCCCATGTTTCCATCATGCTCTTTTTGTTTTCTTGAATTTTCTTTTGTTTTCTTTTGAGCAACAAACTTTCAGACTTGTAATATCCTGGTTTATTACACTCATAGCAGACGATAGAACTTTTCTCATTCTTTGAATTATCTTTGTTATTCCTTTTGAAAGAGAAGTCTTTATTTCTCCTTGATTTCTTTTTCCACATCCTTCTTATCTTTCTTGAAATGAAGCATAACTTATCTTCAGCTTCACTTGAATCTTGATCAGATTCACTAGCATCATCATTCTTGAAGGATAACTTGTCTTCATCTTCACTTGAATCTTGATCAGATTCAATAACATTATCATTCTTAATTTCTTCAATCTTTAATGCTTTTGAAGATGTGCTTCTATTTTTCTGCATCTTTTGATTCTTCTGACTAGCCTTCAATGCAATAGATTTATCCCTTTTGGGTTTATCTTCTACATCAAGCTCTACTTCATGGATTTTTAGTGAACCAAGCAATTCGTCGAGCTTCAGCTTGTTTAAATCCTTGGCCTCTTGTATTGTTGTTACTTTGGGTCTCCATCTTTTTGGAAGACTTCTAAAAATATTTTTAACATGGTCTTGACTGTTGTAGATTCTCCCCAAAACTTTAAGTCCATTAATAATTGTTTGGAATCGTCCAAACATGTGATCAATAGTCTCATCATCTTTCATCTTGAACAGCTTATACTGATGAACAAGAATACCAATCTTGGATTCTTTCACCTGATTTGTGCCTTCATGTATAATGGCTAATGTGTCCTATATTTCCTTTGCAGATTCACATCCATGAACCTTATCATATTCACTTCTGCTTAGAGCACAACTTAAAAAGAACTTAGCCTTTGAGTTTAATTTAAAGCAAGCTTTTTGATCAATCGACCATTGGTCATGAGAGATGCTTTTCCCTTCATTGTTTATTAGGATAGATGGACCATTTTCAATGATATCCTAAAAGATCAATATATGTGGGTTCTATGAAGAGCCACATCTTGTCCTTCCAATAATGATAGTCTTCACCATTGAAAGTAAGGGATCTTGAGACTAAGGCACCTTCTGCTATAAAAACATGTGATTCAACAATAGATCTTTGTACTCACTTTGTAACAATGTTTCTTGGAAACTTGCTCTGATACCAACTAAAGTAAATCTCTTGTTAATATAGAAATTACGTCTAATATGTAAAATACATAAAAATAGGGGCTGAATTGTGTTAATTGTCTAAGATATTAATCTTTAAAATCTTCTTGATTTTCTTCACAAATTCAGACGATTACAAAACAATGCACTTAATTTAATGAGTAATGCAACAATGGAAATTAGTATCTATTCTTCTAACAACAAGAAAATTAAAGAGGCAAGATTTAGAGAATATGATACGGCAATTTATACTGGTTCACCCTTAACCTTAGGATACATCTAGTCTTTAGAGTTAATATGAGATTTCACTATCTCCTTCAATGTTACAAGTATTATTTCTACACTTGTAGAGCTTCTTCAAGTCTCTTTCACAAAGTATTCTTTATCTGCTTCCTTAGCCTCTTCAGGCTCTAGCCTTTCTTTCGCTGGAAAAGATATTGTTTGAGCTTCACATTACATATTTATTTGCTCTCTTTCTTTCTTTCTTTCTTTCTTTTCTCTCAGAATATTTTTCACAGCGTGAGCACTTAAGCACATAATTTCTCTAAGTATGTTTTGTACATTCAAAATTCTCCTTTTTTTAAGTTTACGAATATAAATAATATTTATAGCCTAAATCTCCAACGGTCCTCTTTGAGAAATCTGCTTGTAGAGTCTTCTAAATTCTGTTATTAGTTGAGTCTTGTAAGCAACTCCAACTAACTGACGTTTTAGTACATTCTTCAATTACATCATCTTGCACAGATTTGTATGCTTCGTCTGGTGTCTTAGACTTAATCACTTCATCTGATCCATCTTAGATGCTTTGTCTTATTCAACTTTTACTTAAGTATCGTCTTGATTTGATGATTTGTGCCACTTACATTTATCTGCGTACTTAACAAATTCATCAAAACAGTTCACACACTTCTATTATTATTATTATTTGACTTTCATCAAAATCAATAGAAGAAGTGAAGTCTTCTTGACTTAATAGTTTCTTCCTCTAGTGTCGTCTCCTTTATCCCTGTTTGAATATCCATTCAGTTTTTTTCCAGGTATTATTGATTTGTGTTGGTGTGGTAGATAATTCGTATCTCCCTTCTGTTTCTTTTAGGTCTGAGTGTTTTTGTTTTTTTCATTCCTTTCCTCCTTTATTTACTTAATATTGTCACTTCGAACTGATTTAAAATGGATGAGAGTAGTGATATAGGTGAGGATAAGACTATTACTAAAATTACGTTGGGTTCATCTAAAATTACTGATAAAAAATTTACAGGAAGGAAAATTATACACAATGGAAAAGGACTATTTTTACATATTTGTGACTGGTGTAGATTTTGAAGATCATTTAACTAGTAATCCACCTCCTAAAATTGATGTTATTACTCAAAAGAAATGGTTAATAAAGAATTCTAAATGTTTTAATCAAATCCAAAATACTCTAGACCCAACTGTTGATGATGTTGTGAATCATTATGATAGTGTCAAAGAGCTTTAGGAATATCTGGAATTTTTGTATGCTTGCAAAAAAGATCTATCTCGTGTTTATAAATTATTGTTAAAGCTTTATCGAGTGGAACAAAGAGGTTGCTCCCTGTTTCAATATTATATTGAAGTGAAACAAGCCTTTGAAGAAAAGCGAGCTACGTTTCTATTGCTGCTGACATAAAGCAAATGCAAGAAAAAAAGGAGTATATTGTGGTACAGTGTTTCTTAGCAGGGATGGGTTCTGAATATGATGTGGCATGCACACAATTGTTAACTAGTGAGATGCTTCCTTCCTTTGTGGAAGTATATGCTCGTTTGCTTCGAGTTTATAAAGATGACAACGTGACTTTTCATGTGGTGACTAATGACTAAGTGAAATTAGTGAGTAACATTTCAAATATTAATCATGGTAGCAAAGGTAGAAATAATAGTGGTTCTATTGCTGCGAACAGTAGCACCCCTCACACCTGTAATTACTGTGGAGTCGAGGGACATATAAAAAAGAATTGTTGGAAACTGCATCATAAGCCTAAAAAATACTTGGGTTAGAATAATAATAGAAAATTTGCAAATGTGGCTACTCAAGATGGCATCCTACCCCTTCCTCAATCATTCTCGCCATGGATGAATTATATTGATAGTCACCTATGATTCACAACATCCATCATCTATGACATTAGCTTTAGTTAATACAGGTAACTGTAATGCCTGTCTCTCCACCTCATCTCATAGTTGGGTTATTCATTTAGGTGCCATTAATCATATGACTAGTAATACAGGTATTCTATCTTCTTTCAAGTCTACTACTAATTTACCTTCTATTACTTTAGCTAATAGATCTACCACTTTTGTAATTAGGTATGGGACAATAAACCCAAGAAATTCTCTCCCATTATCTTCTCCTTTTAACCTATTATCTATCAGCCAACTCACCAAAAGTCTTAACTATTAGGTTGTTTTCTATCCTAATTATTGTCTTTTTTATGATCTTGGGATGAAGCAAATTATTAGTAAAGGATTTCTGGTGAATGGCTTGTATGATCTTGATCCAATGTCTGAAATAGTACCTCGATCGATTGCTTGCATAAGTTATCTTCTCTTTGCATCTTTATTGTCGTTTTGATCATTTGTCTCTTACAGTTTACAAAAGTTATGTCCTAGTCTTAAACGAGAATCTACCTTAGACTGTGAAGCTTGTCAATGTGCTAAATATCATAAAAATTTTATTCTCCTAAACTAAATAAACGAGTTAAGTCTTCTTTTTACTTAGTGCATACTAATGTATGAGGTCCTTGTCCTATTCCATGTAAATATGATTTTTGTTATTTTATGACATTTATTGATGATTATTCTTGGGTTACTTGGCTTTATCCAATGAAATATCGATTAGACTGGTTTACCATATTTTGTGTCTTTCATGTTGAAATTAAGACTCAATTTAACAAATCCATCTATATTTTAAGAAGTGATAATGCTAAAGAATATGTTTCCCATAATTTTCAATGTTATCTCTCTTAATATTGTATTATTCATTAGTCATTATATATTGTTACCCCTCAATAAAATGGTGTAGTAGAGCGAAATAACCGTCCCTTATTAGAAGTTGCCTAGGCACTAATGTTCCATATACAGGTCCTAAATGTTTTCTAGGTCGATGCTGTCTCTACTACTTATTTCCTAATAAATCTAATGCCTTCATCTATTCTTAGTGGTCATATTCCATATTCCCTTCTCTTTCACTCGTATACATTATTCCCTCTTGCTCCTCAAAGTTTTGGGTGTACTTGCTTTGTTCAAGACACTCAAGTCTCAAAATTGGATCCTAAATCTCTCAAGTGTGTATTTCTGGGATATTCTTATGCTAAAAAAGGACATCTTTATTACTCCCCTTATTTGATCGTTACTTGGTCTCTACTGATGTTACCTTTTTTGAGAATACTCCCTTCTTTGGTTCTCTTGTGCCTTCTTCTTCGCACTCTAGCGATTTAGGGGACGATTTTCTTATTAATATTGTCAGTAAATAGGTAGTTTCTCCTCCCTCTTGACCTATTATTTGTCATGTCTATTCTCGACGTGTGCAACAGTTTATTAAGGCACCTCCTATTGGTCAAGATATAGACTTGACCATTTTGCTTCACCTTCAGATTCCTCACCACTACCTGATGCTGGCCTTTACCTTCTTATTGCTTTTCGTTAAGATAAATGCACATGAACTTACCCTGTTTCTTCTTTTTTATCTTACCATGCTCTATCTCCCTCTTCTAAGTCTTTTGTAGCTTCTTTAGACACTGTTTCTATCCCAACATCCCTTCCTGAAGCACTGTCTTATAATAGTTGGCAAGCTGCAATGAAAGGAGATGATGGCCTTAGAGCATAATCATACTTGGTTGTGTCTCTTCCTTAAGAGAAACGAGCTATTGGTTGTAAGTAGATGCTCAGTATTAAAACGAATCTTGATGGTTCTGTTACTCGATTACAAGCTCGGTTGGTTGATAAAGGACATGTTTAGACAAATAAGGTGGATTATTCTAAGACTTTTTCTCCAGTTGCAAAACTTTCTTCTATCTAGTTATTTATCTCCTTAATTGTCACTTACAGTTGGGCACTTTACCAACTTGATGTGAAGAATGCATTCTTACATGGGGATTTATTTGAAGAGGTTACAAGGAGCAACCACCTGGATTTGTTGCTCAGGGGGAGTCGTGGAAAGTATACAAATTAAGGAAGTCTCTGTATGGCTTAAAGCAATCTCCTTATGCTTGGTTTGGAAGATTCAATACTGTAGTAATTAAGTTTGGCTTGTGAAGAAGTGAATATGATCACTCAGTGTTTTTTGCATCATCTAGTTCTGGGTGCATTTTATTGGTTGTATATGTGGATGATATAGTGATCATTGGAAGTGATGAAGAGGGATCATAAGGTTGAAAGCATTCCTTAGGACTCATTTTAAGTCAAAGGAATTAAGACCATTGAAATATTTATGAGGAAATGAAGTTTCTCGTAGTCATAAAGGAATCTATCTATCTCAAAGAAAATATTACCTAGATTTATTAAATGATGTTGGTTTTATTGAGGCAAAGATATGTGATGCACCTATGATACCAAATGTGAAGTTAAAATTTGAAGATGGAGACTTATTTGGGAATCCTGAAAAATATAGGAAGATTGTGGGAAAATTGAACTATCTTACTATCCCTTGTCCTGATATTGCCTTTCTAGTAAGTGTTGTAAGTTAGTTTATGTCATCTCCTAAAACCTCACATTGGGATATTGTTATTCATATTTTGAGATATCTAAAAGGTGCACTAAAACGTGGCATCTTATATTGAAATTTTGGTCACCACACTATAGAAGGATTCGTAGATGTTGATAGTATAAGAGATCTTTCAGACAAGCGCTCTACCACAAGTTACTGTGTTTTTGTTGAAGGCAATCTTGTTTCTTGGAAGAGTAAGAAACATAATGTTGTATCTCGATTAACTGTAGAATCCAAATATGGGGCTATGTCATAGACTACCTGGGAATTTATATGGTTACGCCATTTACTTGGTGAGATTGGGTTTATTTAGTCTAAACCAATGAATTTATGATATTACAATGAAGCAGTCATCTATATTGCAAATAACCCTGTGTTTCAAGAACGAACTAAGCATATAGAAGTCAATTGTCATTTTACTCGGGAAAATCTAGAAGATGTATCAATCTCAATATGTCAAAACAGGAGTCAATTAACTGATGTGTTCACCAAAGCATTACCAGGGAATCAAGTTAATTATATTTGTAACAAACTAGGCATGATCAATATCTATGCTCTAGCTTGAAGGGGAGTGTTACAAAATATAACAACTATTAACATAATCATAAGGATTTTACAACTGATGTAAATAACAGGTCATAGGGATTTGAGGATAATTATAGGGATACTTTCCTAGTTTAACCTATGTATTCTTATATAAATACTTGTATCATTCTAATAGAAAATACAAAAACTCATTTTTGTCAGAGTGTATATAGAACATATTAGGACGTATCTCATGGTTGCAGATCTTCTAACTAAGGGTTTACAACGAAAAACATTCAAAGAACATGTGCTTCAGATGGGTCTTGGTTGTATTGATGATTGATAATAATGTTTGACGATGATATTTTAACACTTTGAGCTTAATAATAATATATTTCTGAATTTTATGTTTCTTTTTCATTATGTTTATGTATACATGATTGTTTGAATAAGAAATTTGTATTTATTTTTATAACAAGTACTGGATTGTATATTGTTTATATACATCTGACCAAGTGGGAGAATGTAAGAAATCTAACCTGATGTTAAGACCATATTTCTTTTAGGCCCATATTAAACTTGGTTTAGGATTTTTCTTAATTTAATGGTATGTTAAATCTTGATCGTTAATTTAGTAAATGGACATATAAGATTTAATGTTACTAGAGAAGTGTATATAAATTAGTCATCTCTCTATCCTAATTAATTATAGATAAAACAAATATAGAATGAACATATTTGGCTATCTATCAAGCGATTTGTTACTAACAGAGGATTAAAAGAGATAAACTAGTTTGTGATTATTGAAAGCTCTCTCTACATCATGATGAATTCCACTCAAGGTAAGTGATTTATTCACTTCGTCTATATGGTTATTATTATATTCAAGATCTTAATGAGCATGAATGATTTACATATGATTCCTGATTTATGTATGATTTATGTATTTGAAGTTTGAATATTAAAGATTGAAAAACTTACAGTTGACACATCAGAGTGACATTGATTACGCATCCAGCATTGCCTTTAGGAGAGCCACGAGTAAGGTAACATAGGGAAAACAAAGAAAAAAAGTCAATACGTATAAAGATTTACAGGAACTTCCAAGTTATAAGGTGACAACTTTGAAAAAAGTGATTCTGAACCTATAATTACCCTTAAGCCCAAAGATTTGAATTTCGTACCATACCGGCCGATACTGGTAGGATCGTATCATACTGATCGAAAAATGGTACAAAATTATATTCAAAACTATCGGTCGTAAACACCGGTTAGTATTGACTGATTTCGCCTGATACTGACAAGTACCGATTGATATTTAAAATATCGGTCAATACAGTGAATTTTAAAAAATTGAATGACCTTTTAGCAAAATTTTCAAAAAATTTTCCTTCCCACATCCCCACTCTCCTTCCCCTCCCCCGACCCCCCTTTTCAAACTTTTTTTAATTAAATATTTATTTCAATTTTTATAGCGATTTTTTATTTTTTATTTTTAAAATAAAACAAATATTTTATTACTCATAATAATTATACTTTAAATAAAACTTTAAAATAAATTATTTTTAATTAA
>JANSVA010446747.1:0-38031 GCA_025504915.1 Erythroxylum reticulatum | reverse complement strand
AAATGACATCATCACAGATGATATGACGACATTATAGATGATACGTCTTTACAGACGATACATCTTTACAGATAATGCATCTTAAGACGAAATGGCATCATCACAGACGATGTGACGTCATCACAGACGATGCTTCTTTATAGACGATACATCTTTATATTCTTAAGTATTTCCCTTTCTAAGGACCATAACTTTCAATCCAGAGGTCCAAAATTTCTATACTATATACCGTTGGAAAGCTAGAAAATTAAACTACAACTTTCCAGATCAACTACCAAATTTTTGTTTCCAAATCTTTCCTTAACCCATCTCATACCAAAATCATCTTTTCTACTTCATTTACTCGTCATTCTCAACTCAATATCATCCATAAAGAAATTATAGTCCATGAGTAATCGTGAACACCAATAACAAAACATACACATATATACGTATTCTTCATCACACACTACACAAATTCAACTGCACTTTCACTCAAATTCTTCCCATTTCATAGTCTCTCATTTACCAAAACACCAAAGCAAAAGGTGAATCTATCACACTTCTCATTTACTAATTCAAATCTTTTAAGAAAAATTTTGGGGTCCAACAAAGTTCATGTTTGTTTATTATTTTTCCCATTTTAGGACAATTTAAAGATCATAATAACTTTTTAGTTCTTGAACATCCATAATGGCATGTGGATTACACTTATAGATTGTTAAGAGATAAAGACTATGGAAGTGTGAACTAGATCTTAGATTTATCATATAACCTTCCCATTTACATATTTTAATGATTATAGTGTTAGACTCTGGTACTACTGTTGCCTGCAACAAAATTGAAAAAGAAACCAACTTCATGCAATACAAATTAATGTTGTAGTGGAAAATAGGGATCGTTCCCAAGAGAAATTTTTAACAGTAAAGGCTAACGAGTTTAAAACTAAAACAAATGGGGGGTTTGGTTCACGAAATTTAAGAAATTAGAAATAACCAAAATTGAAATTAAATGAAAATATTCAGATCTGGAAATTCAGTAAACAAACCTTAGTTTTGGGTCACTGATGTTATCACACTAATTTGGATCCTTGATATAAAATTCAGTTCATCAACAAATATTCATTAGGTGATGTTTTCTCTTAAGTTTAAATGAATAGAAGCATGTATTCTAAACATTCTTATTAATTAACAACTTAGATACAATCGTAAGTTCAATTGAGTAATAGCTTTAAGAACTAAGAAACCAATGAACAAGACAACACATGTACAACATATATTTAATCAAGATGATTGTCTTCTTAGAATTTCTCACTCTAACGTAAAGAAGGTAATCCTAATTGCTACTTGTGATTAATAAAACTAAATGTCCTATTTCATTAATTTAGCTATTAAACGAATCAATTCCTAATTGTGCACCTAGAAATCAACCAATTCAATTAGAAAAAGTAATTCAGAAGACACTCAATGTTCATCAACAAAACAAAATTTATTGGAACATCTCACACATAATAGATGATAACATAGTTCCCTTTAACTAAGAAAAGGGATTTAACTACTCATAACGAAAGTGAAAATCAAAGAAATAACAAAACATAAAGTCTCCATCCCTAGTCTTTCCCTAAAGAATCGGAAAATACTTAGAAGAAAAGTGCAGAAACGTCAACTAAAACTGAAGGAAAAGTTGCAGAAATTTTAAAACTATTCTAAAACTAAAGGCTGTCAAGAAAACTAGAAGAAGAAAGTGTAGAAAAAATGTAAACTACTCCGGTCTACAAAAACTAGAAGAAGAATGCTGGAAACATAAAGCTACTCCTAATGAAAAATCTGTAGAAAAAATCTGCAAAACAACTATCCTAAAAATAAAAGCTACGTAAACAGTAACTTTTCTCCCCTTTTATGCTTTTTCGATCTCTTTTCTCTCTCCCTCTCGTGATCTTCAGCACATAATCCTTATCCCCACTTCAAGTTGCATATCTCTATTAATAAGATAGCAATTTGGTCTTTAAAGATTATAAAAATCTCATATTTGAATTTAAAAACAGATCTACAGATTATTTTTGTCCTTGCACGTGCCCACGCTTAGTCACTAAATTTGTTGTCAATCTGGAATTTTCGAATTATTTTAACTTTCCTTGCATTTTTTAATTCAATTTCATCTCCCAAGTTTTGAAAATCATCTGAGAACAATTAAGAAACAAATCCATAAATTTTGAATAATAATTTCAACACATGAGAGAGATTTATATACCAAATGAGTGCAAAATGACATCTTAACAAACTCTTCAGTTTAGATTGGAACATTTGAGAGCTTGGTCAGAATAACATAATAAAGTTACCATATTTCCTCCATATGCAACATAAAGTTGTGACTTTTTTGTTAGCTTAAGGTTTATATTTTAATGATTTTGATGATAACGATATAATATTTCAAAATTCAAATTGGATTTATTTCCTTTTATTGTTAACTGGTTAGTTCTTCAATGGAAATAAAATCATAAGAAATACGCTTCCTTTCTTGCAGGAACCTTCTTCATGAACTTACCTTATTAGAAATTGTTTATCTGAAAGGAACCTACTAATTATGAAGGTCATATATTAGCTCAGTGATCATTGGAAGAATTTTAGCAAAGATAAATGTCGAAATTATTCAGATTCAAATCAATCTAATTAACTAAGGATGCAAGTGAAGCAATGGATAATTAAAGAAACACCTATTTAAGGAAGAGCCAATGCAACTGTGAACAAGAAGGACTGAACGATATAGAAGCTTACGAAGCTATATTGTGGAAACTCATCAAAAGAATATACATTTTTAAAAGTGATATCCTTATAAAAATTCTCTTGTGCGTTAGAAAATGAAACTTGGTTGAGAGAGATTATTGAAGCTCATATGGAGCAAACCTTATTTTTATTTGAGAGATTATAGAGGCTAGTGAAATACTACTGGTGTGGAAGGTTGAAGAACCTTGAAAAATATTAACTTGTGAGCTTAAAGAGGCTCATCAAATTACTACTTGATTTTATAGTGAAACACTCAAGTTGGATACTTAGGGACTGACGTAAGCTTGGGTTGTAAACCAAACCAGTATAAATCGACTGTGTCCTTCTCTCTTTTCTCTTCACTTTTAAATTTTTACATTATATTGTGTTGTGTGTTTATTTCAGCAAGAGGATCCTTCACTTTATAACAAACTCCTTCTATTTTGCATTTGCAAGAGGTTCTTTTCAGTTTTAACAGGCGCCTTCTATTTTTAAATTATTTTAACAAGATTTATCATTCGGTAGGCTCCTTTCATTTAAGCAGGGTCCTATCCCATAAAAGGCTCCTATTGCTTAACAGGCTCTTGTCATTTAAAAGGCTTTATTGTCTGATAGGCTCCTACTATTTTTATTCGTTAAATAGGATCTATTTAATATATGAATTGAAAGAACTTTCAAATTTTTTTAAATTCATACACAATTCACCCCCTCTTATGTGTGTTTACTTTATCATTTGGTATCAGAGTAAGATTTCACATTTTTGTGTTTTACAACACGTGATAGATCATGGAAAATACCTTGAGAAGTTTTGAATGACAATCTGTCTTAAAGTCTCCTTACTTCAATGGAAACAGCTACTCATATTAGAAAGAGAGAATGACCATATATCTCCAATTTGTAGATATCAAAGTATGGCAAACAATTAGAGTTGAAGCTACAATTACCACTTCTGATAACGTAGAAGTATAGACTAATGTTGATAAAAAATGCATAATTAAATGCTAAGATAAAACATCACCTAATATGTGCATTTTTCTCAGAAGAATATGAAAATTTATCTTACTACTCTACAACAATAGAAATGTGGGACAAGATACAAGTCACTTTTGAAGGAACGAATGAGGTAAAGAAGCATAGAATAAGTCTTTTAGTGCGTCAATACAAAACTATTGGTGTGAAACAGGGAGAGACCATACATGAATTCTCTGAATGCTTCGACAATATCTTTATGACCGTAAAGAACTTAGGAAAGATATATCCCAATGACAAGCTCGTAACAAAGATTTTGAGGTCACTACCGAAGGAATGGAAACCTAAGGTGAAAACTTTAGAAATGAAAAAGGATCTAGAAACTATTTCACTCGACTGGTTATGAGAAAATATGATGATCCATGAAACTGAACTTAGGCAAGAAGAAGGATCCTCCTACAGAAAAAGAATGGCACTAAAAGCAGCTAACGAATCAAACAGTGATGAAAGTGACGCTAAGTTGTAAATAGATGGAGATGACAATTTCAACTTTATGGTAAAAAATATGCCCGCTTCTATAAAAAGAAGCTGATGAAGAAAAGAGAAGGAAAAAAAAGCTGGAAACAACAAGTTCCAATCAAAATGTAGCAGTAACAATAACAATACACAAAACAATCAAATAGTATGTTATCACTACAAGAAGCCTAAACACACAAGACTAGAATGTCCTCTTATTCAAAAGGAAAAGTCAAAGAATAGAAAATCCAGAAAGCAAGCGATGACTGCAGCCTGATCTGATGAGGATTCTGAAAACTTTTAAGAAGAAGTCAACAATGTTTGCTTTATGGTTGAATCAGGAGATAATAAGGTATATTATTCTGACTCTAATATTGAAGTTGATGAATTTAAAAATTCATATCATGAATTGTATGATCAGTATAAAAGGTTGATAGTGAAGTATTTCAAAGAAGTTGAGAAGTCCAAGAGCAATGATGCATCTCTGAAGAGTAATATTAAATCATTGGAATCTACAAATCAGAATTTGGTGACCAGGAATATGTCTCTTGAGGTTGACTATAAGCAAAAGGTTTTTGAAAATAAAGTTTTTAAAGAAATAGTAGCTAAATTAGAAAATATGCTGCTAAAAAATGATTATGATAAGGTAAGACAGTAAGAAGAAAAATTCACCGCCTTAGAACTTGAAAAGGAGAAAAGTATTGGAAAGATCATATCTCTAGAAAAAGATCAGAAAAATTTTATTGATGGAAGGAAGAATCTTGATGCTTTGCTTGGTAGTGGTAAATACATCTTTGGTAAGGCTAGAATAGGATACAATGAAAATAACAATGTTAGGCCATACAAAATTGTTTTGTTAAATTTAGCAATAGTTATAGCCAAAACAATAGGAACCTGCTAAGTGGAAAAAATCATAACAACTATCACTCATCTATTTTATGCGATTACTGTGGTAAACATAGTCACATTAGTCATTCTCGTAATTTTCATAAAAAGAAATTATCTCAGATGTATGTTTAGAGCCCGAAAGGTCAAACTACTAACTCGAAAGGACTCAGAAAAATTTAGGTACCTAAAATGAGATAATGCTTTTTATAGATATGTTTCAAAATATAGACAATGGAGATTCAATGGATAGTTGATAGTGGTTGTTCAAGAAACATGATAAATTACACTTTAACTACATTGAAAGAAAAGATGGAGGTAATGTTGTCTTTACAGAAAAAATAAAGCAAAGGTTACTGAAATTGGTAGAATTGGTGATTCTAACTCTACCTCTATTGATAATGTTCTCTTTATTATTGGAATGAAACATAACTTGCTTAGCATAAGTCAATTATGTGATAAAGGTTAAAAAGTCATTTTCTATGCATCTTATAGTAAAATTATTGATATTCATAATAATAATATTGTGTTTATTGGTCTTAGAAATCAGGATATATATTGTGCTCAACCGGAAGACATGTCCTCACAAAGTGTTAAGTGTTTTATCTCTCCAAAAAAGGATTTGTTTATCTGGTATAGAAGATTTGGACATGCCAACATAAGCATTCTATCAAGATTGTCCAAAAACAAGTCAGTAAGAGGACTACCGACCTTAAAGTTAGAAAGCAATCGAGTTTTTCAAGGATTGTTTAAAAGGTAAACAAGTCAGATGTAACTTTCCTCCTAAAAACATTGTGTCTACTAGCCAACCACGTAAACTTGTGCACATGGATTTATTTGGTCCCACTATAACTCAAAGTTTTGGCAGTAAACATTACGGTTTTGTTCTAGTAGATGATTAATCCATATTTTCATGGCTTTATTTCTTATCAAATAAGGATGATGCTTTTGAATGTTTGAGAAGTTTTACAAAAAAACCAATTAGAAAAGGTACTTCATCACTTCAATTTGGAGCAATCATGGAGGAGAGTTTGATAATAGAAAGTTTGAAGAATTTTGTGACAATAATGGTATATCTCACAACTTCTCCTGTCTAAGGACGCCTCAGTCAAATGGAGTTGTAGAGAGAAAGAATAGAACTTTGGTTGATATGACCAGGACCATCCTGTGTGAAAGTGGACTACCCTAATGGATACTGGGCAAAAGTAGTATCCACAACATGTTATGTACCTAATAGATGTCTTATGAGACATATTTTAAAAAAAGAATCCTAATGAGTTGTGGAAAGGAAGAAAACCAAATATTGCTTACTTTCGAGCATTTGGATACAAGTGTTTCATTTTAAACAATCAAAAAGACAACTTTGGAAAGTTTGATACGAGATCAGAAGAAGTTATCTTTTTGGGCCCAGTATCACTATTAAAGGATTCAAAGAATATAATAAAAGAAAAACGAAGATAGAAGAATTGATACATATGGTATTTGATGAGGCACTACTTTCGACAATAACAACTAACTTAGATGATGAAGAGCATCCATTGGTACCTAAAAATACATTGGAGAATCAAACTACACCTATAATGCTTACAAAATCAAGAAGGCCCCTTTAAAACTAGAACAGAGTAGGATCTTTTATCTTAGCAGGAGCATATGCAATAAAAAACATCAAGAGAATGGAGAGGTCTTAATACACATCAATATATTTTGGGAGATCCCTTCGAAAGTTTAAGAATAAGAATATAGTTTAAGAACAACTTTGTTGCTTTCATCTCACAAATAGAACCAAAGATAGTTGAAGAGGCTTTTATTGACGAAAATTGGGTTTTAGCCATGAAAGAAGAACCAAATCAATTGACAAAAACAAAGTCTGGAATATAGTACCTTGTCCTCAAAATCATTAGGACTCAATAGGTATTTCAAAACAAACTTGACGAAAATGGTAAGGTGATAAGAAACAAAGCTAAACTTGTAGCTCAAGGTTTCAATCAATAAGAAAGTATTAATTTTAGTGAAACTTATACACTTGCTACTAGATTGGAATCAATTAGAATTTTACTTGCCTCTATAGCTATAGAAACTTGAAGTTATTCAAAATGGATGTTAAAAGTACATTCTTAAATGGTTACATTAACGAAGAAGTATTTGTTAAACAGCCCTCAGGTTTTAAAGATGAAAACTATCCAGATTACGTGATGAAGTTAACTAAAGCTCTATATGGTTTAAAGCAGGCTCCTTGAGCATGATATGAGAGGTTAAGTAACTTTATGCTTGAGAATAACCTTGAAAGAGGAAAGGTCGATAAAACCTTATTTATTAAGAAAAGGAGAATGATTTACTTATAATGTAAATATAGGTAGATGACATAATATTTGGTGCTATGAATCCATCCTTTTATGAAGAATTCTCAGCATTAATACAGGGGAAGTTTAAAATGAGCATGATGGGAGAATTATCATTCTTTCTTGAAATACAAATCAGACAAACAGAAAAAGGAATCTTTATTAGCTAATACAAATACATAAAGGAACTTATCAAGAAATATCATTTTGAGAATGTCAAACCTATGGGTACTTCCATGTATACTGGAACTAAACTTGATAAAGATGAAGAAGGCAAAGCTATAAATGAGACAAAGTATAGATGAATGATTGGATCACTAATATATGTTACAACCTCAAGATCAGTCATTATGCTTAGTGTGTGTCTTTACGCATGCTTTCAATCAAATCCAAAAGAAAGCCACCTTTAAGTAGTTAAAAGAATCTTTCGATATCTCCACAGAAATATGGATTTAGATGGTATCTAGAAATTGATTCATTTGACATAGTGGGGTATTATGATGTATATTATATAGCTAAAAAAGTCAACCAAAAAATCACAAGTGTTCACTGTCAATTTCTTAGAGGATGTCTAGTATTTTGGTCCTATAAAAAGCAAAATTGCACAGCGTTTTCGACGACTAAAGTGGAATACATACCAACTACTAGCTGTTGTGCTCAAATCATATGGATGAAGCATCAACTATAAGATTTTTGATTGAGATACTGATAGGCTTTTATTTGATGCATTAATATAGGTGAATTGTGTAGTATTTTAGGATAGATATTATGCTATGTTGTTTTTATATTATACTTGAGTGTTAGAAGCTTTTTGGAAAAATAGAGAAAAAAGATAGCAATTTGGAAGAATGGTCAATGCTTGAACATATGGACAAGTAGCTGGGAGAAGATGGGACAAAATGACAACACATGAAAAAAAACAAAACAACAGCAAGACAGATGGGAATTAATTAAAAGAAAAAAATGATCATCACATGCACAAAACACAGTACATCAACAGCAAATTGAGGACTATGCATGTGTGAAATGCAACGTACAAGGAGAGGACCCAATGTTTTGAAAAATAAAAAAGGCAGCAACTCTACTTTTGGCGACAACATAGCTTCCATGGAAAAATAAATCCAAGAAAAGGAGAGGGGATGAAATCATCATGCTTGAGAGCCCATCCAAGAGGAACTAACACAAAGCTTTGAGGATTCGACTTCCAAATTACAATTTTACTACAAAAATTCTGCAGCAGTTTAGAGTTGTTTTCTTCATCTCTATTTAATTCTTTTGTGAGTTTGTCTAAGGTTTATGTTTTTGGATTGATTGGCATGTTGATTTGTGGCTAGAACCTTAATTTCTCTTAGGGATTTAATGTTTTGGTGATGCTTTAACATTGAATTTTGCTAAAATCCATGATTGAATATTCATATACTTGTTGATTTTCCTTGGGTTTACTTATTCTACCTGTGGATCATTGGAAGTTTACTTGATATAAATTCACCTTTGGAAAAAGGCAGTTTTGCTAGAAGATTGAAGGAAATTTCAGGTAGGATTTTCTTGTGTGTTGGGAAACTCAAGAAACTTAGGAGGTGAAAGTAGAAGGTTTGGGATTGGAACTTAAGAAACTCTAGTAAGAACTTAAGTAAGTGATTACTAAGTGATGTCTATAGTGGATAGATTAATTCACCTTTGGCAGAAGGGGATTAATTACTCTTAAAATTCACATACACGGTTAGGATTTTTTAATTGTGGAGGATAGCTAAATCAATATTAAGGTTGGCAAAAACATCATTCCCTAGGAGATAGTCATTCCATATTGAAGTTAATCCTTTTAATTAGTCAATTGCTTCACTCTCTTCTTAATTAGTTATTGCATAGATATGTCGCATTTATAGTTATTTTGGTTTCATTGAATTGGGTAGTTGTTTACAAATTCATTTGAGTTTTTAATAATTCTTTACATTACTTTTAATTTCCAAAATTTCACCCAACTCGATTTCAAACACCATTAGCTAGCGTAGATTTGAACTTTCTCATAATCCTTGTAGACAAGACTCAGTTCTTATCAATTTATTACTCACTTCGACAACTGTTCATTTGCAGTTCACAAACAAGTTTTTGGCGTTGTTTCTGGGGATTAATGTTTGAATTTTTGTTTCTATAGCTAGTTTGATATTTACTCGCTGGTTTTCTTTTTATCCTTAGAGTAATTTGTTTATTTCTTCTTCTTTTTTCCGTTTTCTTACGCAACTTATGTGTAAGAGGTTGTATGCCCCGAACCACAAGAGGGCAAGAAAGATATTTTCACCCAGAACTAGAAAGAATAGTAAAGTCAATTTGCCCAAAAAAAATGGAAAATCAAGCAGAAGAACTTCAGAGAAATCAAAAAGAGAGATGAAATTGCTCAAAGATTAGCTCAGTTGGAGGCTAGAATTGATGCAGCTAATTTGAATGGAAGAAATGGAAAAGGAGATAATGGAAATGAACAGGACCAACTACACCAACGTCTTATCAGGGCATATTTCTAGTCAATAGTGGAAGACAATTATCACAGTATCTAAATACCTAATGTTCATGCTCAAAATTTGCATATTTCGCCCGGACTCATCAATTTGATTCAAACAAATCAGTTTGGAGGGGCACCAATTATGTGACACTATCAAGCCTGAAGGGGCAATGCAAGAGAACATTAGGCTCACTTTGTTCCTATTTTATCTTCAAGTCAAAGCAAAGAATTGGCTTCATTCAAGTTATACTGATAGAATGCAAACTTAGAAGGAGGTGACACAACAGTTCTTGATTAAAATTTTCCCACCTAGTAAAGTTGTGAAGTTAAGAGCTAAGATCAGTATGTTTAGATAGCATGACTTCAAACCATTGCATGAGGCTTGGGAGAGGTATAAATACCTTTTGAGAAAGTGTCCACATCACAGATACCAAGAATGCGTACAAGTGGAAATGTTATATAACAGGTTGAACGACCAAACTCAAACCATTGTAGATGTAGCAGCAAGTGGTACACTGATTAGAAGAACATCTCAAGAAGCATGGGCATTGCTAGAAGATATGGCTTCAAACAACTAGTAGTGGCCCTTCGAGAGAACTAATGGAAAGAGAGGAATTTTAAAAGTGGACCAAGTGACTCATTTATCAGCTAAATTGGCAGCCCTAACTAATCAATTTTCAAAATTCATGTCAAAGGAAAGACAGAATGATGAGGTGTTAGCTACTAGTCAATCATTCTACACCAGTGATGAGGGGTTAGAATAAGCCCAGTTTGTTAACCAAAGGAACTTTGGATTTAAGTCACAACCAACGGGAAATCAATATGGTCAAGGCTACAACTCTTAGGAGAAATGTAACACGGTATTCAAAGAAACATACCCCACCCACCTGGATATGGACTACCACTGGTGGAATGGTTGGCACTTTTGTAACTAAGCAAGGAACTGTTTCCATAAGAATGAGAAGGATATGGATAAGCTAAAGATGTAAGTAACCAATATTGGGACTACAATAAAGGGTTTGGAAGTTCAAATCGGATAACTTGAAAATGTTGTCAAGAATTTGACTAAGAGGACATTTTTAAGTAATAATGAAACTAACCCGAGAGAGCAGTGCAAGGCCATCACTCTTTGAAGTGGAAAAGAATTGCAAGAGATGAAACCTAAAGAAAAGAGCTCCACTCAATCCATTGATAACAAAGGAAAGAATACCTATGAAGAAGAAAGTGCACTTACACAAGTTAAGAAGGAAGTTAACTCGAAGAAACAACTAGAAGGGGAACTGTAAACAAAAATCATCCCCAAGCTACCATATCCTCAAAGATTTCAATAAAATAAAATCAATGATCAATTTTGCAAAATTCTTTGATGTCTTTAAGAAATTTGAGATCAACATTCCCTTGATTGAAGCTATTGACCAAGTACCAAATAATGCAAAATTCTTCATGGACATTGTTACCAAAAAGAGGAGATTTGGAGACTATAAGATGATATTGATGACCAAGAGTGTAGTGCAATCTTGTAAAGAAAGTTACCACAGAAATTGAAAGATCCGAGAAGCTTCATAATTTTATGTGAGATTGGCAACACATATTTTGGTCAAGTGCTTTGCGATTTGGGTGCAAGCATAAATCTTATGCCATTTTCCATCTTCTGAAAGTTAGGGTTAGGAGAAGTCAAGCCATCGACAATTTGCCTCCAACTAGCTAACTGTTCCCTCATATATCTTTGAGGTATTATAGAAGATGTTTTTGTTCATGTAGACAAATTCATTCTCCCTGCAAACTTTGTGATGCTTGACATAGAAGAAGATAATGAGATCCTGATCATACTTGGATGACCATTCTTGGCTATTAGAGGTGCATTAATTAATGTGCGATAAAGGGAACCAACCTTACATGTAAATGGCGAGAAGGTGAGGTTCAACATATACAAATTGCTTAAACATCCAAGCAATACACCGACTTGCAACTGAGTGGATGTCATATCCTCTTATTTGGTAACATCTTTTCATTCCCTTATATCCAAAGACCCATTATTGACATGTTTAGAAGGTATGCTCAGAAAAGATGCTATGGATGATGAGGATATTTGTTTTATGATGGTATTAGATTCTTTTGAATGCTCGCAAAATTTTGATCAAACTGAGCCTTTATTTTTTATGACTAATACTGATGTTGTTGATGATGTGAAAGATGTTCACCCATCGATTGATTTATAACCCTTGCCTGAAAATTTTAAATATGTGTTCTTGGGTGCTAATCAAACTTTTCTTATCATTATTTCATCTTTATTGACTCCTTTGGAAGAAGAAAAACCACTTAGGGTGTTAAGGGAGCTAAAAAATACATTGGGTTGGTCAATTTTAGACATTAAGGGAATTAGTCCTTCTATTTTATTGCATAAAATTCTTATGGAGGAGTCATTCACTCCTAGTATTAAACCTCAAAGATGATGGAACCTAATAATGAAGGAAGTGGTTAGGAACGAAATTCAGAAGTGGTTTAAAGTTGGAATCATTTACCCAATTTCTGATAGTTCATGGGTTAATCCTACTCATGTTGTTCCTAAAAGAGGTGGATTTATTGTACTCAAAGATGATAACAATGAGACTATTTCCACTAGGATAGTCACTAGATGGAAGGTTTGCATAGATTATAGGAAGTTGAACAAAGCCATTAAGAAGGACCATTTTCCTTTACCATTCATGGATTAGATGTTGGATAGACTTACTAGACATGCATTTTACTATTTTTTAGATAGGTATTCGGGATATAACCAAATAGCTATAGCACCTGAATATTAGGAAAATACCACACTCACTTGTCTTTTTGGCACATTTGCATTTAGGAGCATGTCTTTTGGTCTTTGTAATGCTCCTGCCACATTTCAGCGCTGCATGATGGCTATTTTTCTAATATGGTTGAGAACTTTATGGAGGTCTTTCAAGATGATTTTTCTATTTTCAGTGATTCATTTAATAAGTGCTTACATAATCTATCTTTACTGTTAAAAAGATGTCAGGATACCAACTTGGTGCTCAATTAGGAGAAATGCCATTTTATAGTGAGGGAAGGAATTATGTTAGGTCACAAAGTATCTGCCCATGGCATTGAAGTGGATCGAGCCAAAACAGAAACTATTTAAAAGCTTCCTCTATCTGTAGTTTCCTTGGATATGCGGGGTTTTATCGGAGATGCATGAAAGACTTCTCCAAGATCGCTAAACCGCTTTGCAATCTCTTAGAGAAGGATGTGAAATTTGAATTCAATGAGAAATGCTTAAAGGCTTTTGATTTGATCAAGGAAAAGTTGATTTCAGCTTATGTGATGATCACACCTGATTGGCAACAACCATTTGAAATTATGTATAATGTAAGTGACTTCGCAGTAGGAGCAGCTTTGGGCCAAAGGCGAGAGAAACTGTTCAAGGTTATCTACTACTCTAGCCGAACTTTAGATGATGCCTAGCAAAACTACACTATTACAGAGAAGGAAATGTTAACGGTTGTGTTTACTTTAGATAAGTTTTGACCGTATATCATAGGGTCCAAGGTTGTGGTTTTCACAGATCATGTGGCAATCTGATATTTATTTGTAAAGAAAGATGTCAAGTCGCTACTCATTCGATGGTATTGCTTTTGCAAGAGTTTAATGTGAAGATCAAAGACAAAAAGGGGACAGAAACTATAGTTGCCAACCATCTATCTCGATTAGAGCTTGGGGAATCAAAGCCACCAACACTTATCTAAGAGACTTTCGCAGATGAGCAGTTATTCAGAGTCAATGAAAAGCTTCCAAGATTTACCGTTGTGGTGAATTACTTAGCAATAGGTTTAACTCCTCCGGATTTAAATCTGTCTCAAAAGAACAAGTTCCTATTTGATGCAAAAAGTTATTTATGGGATGAGCCTTTACTATTCAAGAGAGGCCCCGATCAAGTGATTCGAATATGTATCCCAAAAAATGAAGTCCAAACAATCTTGGAGCATTGCCATTCATCACCATATGGATGTCACTTTGGCCCAACAAGAATAAAAGCAAAAATTATAAGGACAGCTATACTTTCACTAAGACATGTGACTGATATCAACAAATAGGTAATATCTCACGACATCATAAGCTTCCTTTGACCAACATTTTTGAGGTAGAACTCTTCGATTTGTAGGGTATTGACTTCATAGGGCCATTCCCTAAATCTTGTGGACAATCCTAAATCCTTTTGGCAGTGGACTACGTATTAAAATGGGTTGAAGCCATAGCTTCACCAATAAATGATGCTAAGGTTGTTATCAGATTTCTCAAGGAAAACATTTTCACAAGATTCGACACTCCAAAGGCCATTATTAGTGCCACTTTTGCAATAAGCTTCTAAGTAATCTTTTAACCAAATATGGAGTTTGTCACAAGGTTGCTTTACCCTACCACCCACAGTCAAATGACCAACTGAAACATCAAATAGAGAGATCAAGGACATTCTTAAGAAGACGATGAATCCCAACCAAAAAGACTGGGCTCTCAAGCTTAATGATTCCCTTTAGGCATATAGGACGACATTCAAGACTCTAATTGACATATCTCCATATCGTTTGATTTTTGGAAAAGCTTGTCATCTCTTGGTAGAGTTGAAACACAATGCTTATTGAGCAGTTAGGAAGTTAAATCTTGATTAGCAAAAATAGGTTGAAAATCGGTCTCTTCAGTTGTGTGAATTGGAAGAATTTCGAAATGAAGCGTATGAGAACTCCAAAATCTACAAGGAAAAAACTAAGAAATGGCATGACCAACACATCATGACGAAAGAATTTTCCCCAAGAGAGAAAGTTCTGCTTTTTAACTCGAGATTGAAGTTTTTTCAAGGTAAATTGTGCTCTAGATGGTCGGGGCCCTTTGTTATGAAAAATGTTACCTCTTATGGAGTAATTGAAGTTGAGGGAAGTGATGGAATAACTTTCAAAGTGCATGGGCAAAGATTGAAGCATTATTATAGTCAAAGTTAAAAATCACCACATGCATTTCACTCAAGGACCCGTGATCAAATGGCTACGTCAAGCTATTGATATTAAACATAGCTCTTGTTGGGAGGCACCCCAATATTATCCTTTCATTTTGGTTCTTTGTTGTTTCAGTTTCTTTCTATTGCTTTCATTTGAGTACCTTATTTGCTTTTTATATATGTTGCTTTTAGGAATGCAAGATTGGAGCTGTGAATTCTGATTTCAAGTCGCTGAGCCCTCTTTGATCCAAAGAGTCTTTATGTTCTCATCTCCATTTTTTAGGACATTAAGGATAATGTCCCATTTAAGTGTGGGGGTGGGACCAATTTTAAATTTTTTGCAATTTTACATTTGAACTGTGATGAAGGTTGAACCATGCCATTCTGTCATAGTAGTTGGATTGAGGATTCAGTTGTGTGCTTGAATTTGAATTAGGCAGCTTAAGTGGAAGGTGAATCATATGGATTGATTGAAGTAGTTAGTTGCATAAACTCGGTCAATAATTTGATACTTGAGTGATTAGATAATGTATAAAATTTTGATGATTTTCATATAAGCACATGTGAGGTTTTGAGCTTACATGACTACATTTTATATTCATTTCATTGTTTTTTATTATTTGCAATGCTTCCCTAGGAAGATTACCTTTAGAACTTGCATTGAACCAGTTTGAAACTACAAGATGCACGCTTTATGGAAATGATTAAGGCATTCTTTGCTTTAAACCCATTAACTTAAATAACCCACCTTTTGGACCTTTACCCTTTTTGATTGCAAAATAAATACTTAAAAACCCAAAACTCCGTTAGCCTTGCCCGATCATAAATATAATGAAGTGATAAGTGATCATTTGGTCTATAGTTTAGGACTTTTGAACTTACTTGTTATTCTGAGATGTTGATAAAGGTACTCCTACTCATATTTTATTGATTTATGTTGTTTTTGTTTTCTCTTGTTTTTATTGTTTTCTCTTGTTTTTAGTATTGAAAAAAATAAAAGAAAAAGAAAAAGAAAAAGAACCAAACATAGTAGCATTAGTTAGTAATAAGTATTAGTAGTCCTATGTATTCGTTTGCGTATCTTAGACTTTGTATTTAGTTGTCCCTTTTACTTAGTGCTTTGTTAATTCTTGTGAGTTAACCCGTGACCTTTTTATCCTACCTTAACCTAAACCCCATTACAACCCTAAATAAAAGTCCTTTTGATCCATGTTGGTGTGTATTTTATGTGGTAGAGAATTGGTGAATATGCAAGCCTATAATAGTGTAGTCTTTTAAAGGGAGTCTTGAGTGAAACGCTGACCCTATACACTTGAGTGATTCAAGCAAAACCGTGGGGAAAATTCATCTGAGTTTTATTTGTGTCTTTGATCAATGGTGTCTACCTATGACCTTGTTTATGTGTATTGATGAAAGAATTATGATATGTGTAGTAGCTCAAAGCTTGAGTTTGTTGAAGTTTGAATGAATGCACACACTCAATTTTCTTTTAAAATGAATTGATGAAAATTTTTTAATAGTGTTTAAATTCTTAAGGACAAGCAATAGTTCAAATTTGGGGGTATTTGATAGAGATACTGATAGGCTTTTATTTGATATATTATTGTAGGTGAATTGTGTAGTATTTTGGGATAAATATTATGATAAATTATTGTTTTTATATTCTATTTGAGTGTTAGGAGCTTTTTCGAAAAACAGAGTAAAAAGATAGCAATTTGGAAGAATGGTCAATGCTTCAACGTATGGACAAGCAACTGGGAGAAGATGGGACAAAACGACAACACATGAAACAAAACAAGACAGAAGCAAGACGGTAACATCCCGCCACTATATTAAGAGTTAGAACCTAAAAATATGGCACATGTGAGATCAATGAGAGATTAAGAAAAATGCAATTTTCATACTAATGTATATTGTTAGCATACATGCATGTGAATTTGAATTTTTGCACACATGAAAATAATTGTACATGCATTTATGGATAATTTCAGGTATAATTGAACTGTATTATGATACGTGGCTGATTGGATTAAATGACATGTAAAAATACATGCAAATAGCCACGAAGTTGGTTCTGAGTAAGAAAAGATTACTATAGCTTTAGGTATTCATAGAAAGCATTCAACAGAGAACTTTGTTTTTTTTGTTCATCACCGAATATTGAATTGTTCTTGTTGGTTATCATTGATTCACTTTTACTGCTAGGATAGCTGAATCAAGTAAGTAGTTCTAGTGATATTTTTACGGTGTAATTGTATACGTGCATGCATGGATTTGAGAATTGTGGTTACGGTGATAAGTAATTTAGATGGTGGATTTGAGATTTAGGAATTGTTTACAACTGTATTAAATGGATTTTGGATTGTGATATATAAAAATTTACGTAAGTTGATGAAGAAATATTTGTCTCTGTTATGGTTTAAAAGATTACGTATAAGGTTGATGTACTGTTCATGCATGAAAATATATGAAGTGTTAATAGAGGTGAATTTGAATAAGTGATGTAGTGTTAAGTATTTAAATGCAAAGTGTATAATGAAATGAAGTTGTTGAAAATGTATAATACAAAAAAATGGAAGTGCAGGAATTAGTGTTATCTGAATATGCTCTATTTTTGGTGTTAGTGTGGAGTCTTTATTTTGATCTGATGTAGAAATGAATTTAAGCGAGTTTAATGATATGAAATGAAGAGTTAGTGAGGTTGTGGTATAGAGTTGATAAATTGCTAAGTTGTTGAAGAATTGAAAGTGTGGAAAAATGGAAAAATGCATCAGATGAAAGTAGAAAGAGAAACAAAATGTAGAAAATGGCAATTTCATTCATGAGAAATAAGATTTTTTGATGTTTTGTGTGAACCTTGGATTTTTGATTTGTTTGTGTTGTTGAGCTGCAATGAAGCTAGAAGAATGTGTTTTAGTGTTCTATATGTTAATTGAAGAAGATTGAAATGAAAATAAAGAAGTGGAAAATTACAGTAGAGAGAGGTAGTAAATATGAGTTTTGGACTTTTAAGCTTTGGAGTATAAGTTTGATTCTATTTTGTTTAAAAAGGGTATGGAGTGTAGAAATGCATTATTAATAAGTTAGAAGAATTTAAGTTGGAAAAGTAAAAATGAAGATTGAGGAAGAAGAAGCATGGTGAATGAAGAAGAGAAGTTAGAAAAGTTAGCATTGATATGAAACTTCCAGGATTAAACTGTATTGATATAGGAAAATTTTGACAAATTTGTCTTCATGAAAGTTGTAGATATTTCTTTTATCTTTTTATTGATATAAAGTTTAAAATTTTTGGAATTCGGGATCAAAAGTGATCGAGGTTTGAAGTTGGGGATGCGACTTTGGTGATGTATAAGTGAATGTCGCTATTGTGTAAATGATAATGACTTTGGAGGATGAAGGGTGAAAGTCACTATTGTGCCAATGCACGACAGCGACTTTGGTGTTTTAAAAGTGAAAGTCGCTATCATGCAAATGCACGATAACAACTTTGGAGGGTGTTAGCTGATGAACATCCGACGGGTTTTTGGCAATATCTTCCTTGTCCGACCTCCAAATGACATGAGACTTAGACCATTGGACCCGTAAGACATTTTTCTACCTCTCCACTAAAAATCATAGCAATCTAAAATTAATTGAGAGAGATCGAGTGAAAACAATGGGACAGGTTTGATGTATGTTCACAACATTTTTGTTTATCTGTCATACCTATGACTTTTTATTCTCACTCCCTTGAGTTTTCAACTCTCACCCCGTGATTTTCATTCTCATGCCCGTGAGTATCATTTAATGGACATTCTCACAACCTTATTTGTCCCATCAATCTACAGTGCTCTCTAATGGTTTCTGAGCATTGTGTAGCCGAACCATCTTGCTTTTTTCGACTATAAATTTTTCTCTAGGCCTCCAAATGACTTGATTGTTGAGACAATAAATTTCTAACACATTATTCTATCTCTAAATAAAAATTGATAGCATTATAAATTGATTTGAAAAAGGATGACCAAATGAAAGTGTGGGAATCTATTGGAACAGTGTGAACTGGAGTTATTTTACTAAACATACTTTGGTATTTTGATTATATTTGGATCTGTAAAATTCCAAACGAGATGATTTTTGATTTGGAGTAAACTAAAGAACTAGGGCCACAAATGATATGAAGAAATCTAATTTTAATTCAGTGTCCAAGACTTTCAAATTTCAAATGGGAGTTAAATATAATGTACTGTTTCAGAATAGAATAAGAATAGTCCGAAAATGTAAGGGGAACACTTTTCTAGAAAAAAGTACTACCAAATCACTTAGTTAGCATTGTTGAATTGATTATGGAAAAAAATACATCTAAAGGTCTAGAAGATTTGGAGAAAATTGAAACGAAAAGATGGGAGTTAATAGAACTAGTTCTAGTAGAACTAATTAGTATGGGGAATGGATAAGAGGCTAAGAAGTGGACAAGTGTCCAAGTTTAAGTTAAGTTTTCTTAACCTTGAAAGGCAAGTTATCTTCATCTTTCTTGAAGCTTCTTTCTCCAAAGTTGTTTCTTTAACACAGAGTTTTTCAACAAAAACTCCACCAAAGCTAAACTATGCTTACCCTTATCTTTTACTATTCCCACTTTGTCATCGGTTTCTTTTGCCTTAAGAAAACCTAACCCAAGCCATTTGTAAGATGAAGTACGTAAATTGCATGATACTTAGGGCTTTGTGATAGTTAAAGATTTAGGAGTTTTAACAAGTAATTATTGTATTAATCCTTATGAGAAGTATGAATATGAGATAAATTTGATGGTTTGTCTGATATAGCATAGTCCTAGAAAAAGTAGCCATTTTCATGAATACTATACAAATTAGATAAAAAGTTAGATGTGTTGTTTTTAAGTATTTGAGGATTTTTATGTGATATAATAGTGTAGAGATGATTTTTTAGTAGAAAGATCATTGAATACATGCAGGGGAAAAGTACAGAAATTTTGAAAGTGATAAGGACATATGTGCCCTGTTTCCTTCTTAACTGCATATATATATGTAGCACCCCACTCTCGCAGGACCCGTACCTAACATCCTGAGTGACATCTGAGTTCGTGCCCCGCAAGGGTGGCATGCTAAAATAGTAAATGGACGAAATTCATTGCAAAGTTTCCATACACAATATACACATATGCGAAAATTCAATAATCAATTTCGACCCGATTGATTTATAAAAAATTTCAGTCACAAAAGTTACAAAGATTATTGAACACATCAAAAATTCAGTAATCACTAGGGCCCATTACAGAAAAAATACTTGTGTTTATAATGTCCTTACATTTTAAAAACCATTTTCATATATATTACACAACACTTAAGACTACCCTTATTAATACAACATATTGAAATACATATGCAGGCGTAAACTGATCCCCACCTGAAACTCTTACTCGGAGCCTTTCTGGAGACCTTTAGAAAACCTGAAA
The DNA here is from genome assembly GCA_025504915.1 of Erythroxylum reticulatum. Lineage (NCBI taxonomy): Eukaryota > Viridiplantae > Streptophyta > Magnoliopsida > Malpighiales > Erythroxylaceae > Erythroxylum > Erythroxylum reticulatum. The sequence goes on along the minus strand of JANSVA010446747.1, from coordinate 17,645 downwards.
AGTTACGTTACAATTTTTATAACTTTTGCAAACTCGATCAGTAAACAATCATTAATGATTTCACCGGATGACAAACACACATCACATATTGCACAATTATTCATTCTAAACATACATTTATTATTCAGGTACTCACATAACATGACATATCATATGGTCATTTTTTTCAACTTTTCAAATCATTCAAAGAATTTCAGTCTTATATGAATGCTATATGAATGAGACTCACATTCGTTCTTATTGTTGTAACTGAGTGCCTATCACATACTTATACAAATACTGGCTCATAGGACTCCGTCAGAACAGAATTACAGAGCATAGTTCTACGTGTACAATCAGAAATCACAGAGCAAATCTCTATGTGGAAGCGCTTCATACTGGCAACTCAAGTCACAACGCCTTTATCTGAACATGCATTTTATGAAATGCATCAAGTAGATACATGTCATATATCACAATCACATATGATACCCAAATAAAGCTCATAATTATCAGACCTAAGTCTGACATTCAACATTCGTTGAGAATTTACATAGCATTCAGAAATCCATAGCAATCAAAACCACAACCAAAGCACTTCTAATACATTCTCAAATATTGTTCTCCTCGAACAATTCAAGTCTAGAATTTATAAACAAATCGCAAACAATTTAATAATATTGGCAGTTTAAACAAATCAAATCAAATTAATCCTAGGAAATCATATAGGTTGACTCACAGTACGCTCTAAAATGCTATTGCTTGAATGGTTCGACAATGTCCGAATGGCATCCAATGAGTTCTTCTATATCATACAAAACACATATACAAATATCACACTTTTGCACAAATATATAAGTATTCATTAATGCACATCTACTTGTATAAAATATGCACAATGCATGTTCAATGACAATTCTGGGGTACTTTATTGAGATCCCTATGATCAAATCATTTAGATATCAAAGCCCTCATTAACACCATTGGTACTTATAATTTGGACCAATAAAAAGCAATGCGAAAGCAATTTCATAACTTCATACACAGACGGATCAACTTTACATACTAAATCTGATAAGGTAAGTGACCAAATTTGGCAGCACTTCCTTCTAGAAAGTTATTCTCCATTGTCTTAAGTTTCTATTGACCCTAAAATCACTCAATTTGGTTTAGTAATTTAGAATATATGAATCAAACATTTTTAGACTGTCCTTCAACAATAGTTTCTATATACAACTTCCATCTGGAAATTGAACATCTTAGAGACTGAATCATAATTAGACCTTTTCATATGGTTTATATACCTATTTCTCTAGTTCAATAAAAATAAAAAATCATCTCATTTGGAATCTTATATATCCAGATATAATCAGAAAACCAAAGTACGTTTACTGAAATAACACTAGTTCATACCATTCCAACAGATTCTCTCACTTTCGCTCCATCAATATTTTATAAATCAATTCATAACACTACTAATTGTTTCATAGAGGTCTAAAAATGTCTTAAGAATCCAATGGTTCAAGAACCAAGTCATTTGGAGGTCTAGAGAAAAAGTTATAGCCAAAATCCCATCGGATGTTCATCAGCTAACAACTCTCAAAAGTAGCGATTTTCACCTTTAAACCAACAAAGTCACTGTCATGCATTTGCATGATAGAGACTTTCACCCTTAAACGCCCAGAGTCACTATCATGCATTTTCATGATAGCGAATTTTTCCCTTAACCCGCCGAAGTCATCGTGCTTATGCACGACAATGCAACTCCACTTCTTCTTCTTCACTGAAACCAAACTTCTAAACTCCATAAATTTTGATAAAAAAAACTCTAAAAATTACAAAATTTATATCAATAGAAATCTTAAGCAAAGATATAAAACTTTCATGAAGACAACTTTGTCTAAATCTCTCTATATCAGCACAAAAAATTTATGGAAGTTTCAGATCAAAAATTCAACTCTCTAACCATCTATTCTCAGAAAATTTCCAAATGGCTTCCATTTTCCAAAATCCAACACTTCAAATTTTTATTTCAAGTCTTTCCACTCCATTTCATTAAAATCATTCACCATAAATTCATACCACTCCAAAATATACAAGTTTAATAAAAAAACATCAAAATCCAAAAATTAATATTCAACCTATTCATGCTCTGTCAACTTTCTGCATTTCCCACTTTCATTCTACATCTCCATGTTTCCTCTCAACCTTCATTTTTACACTCATTCCCATCTCAAACCATCATTTTACAATTGCTCTTCAACTAAAAAACCATTTCCTTGATCATCTGTAAAACTCTCACCTATTCACGTACACACACATACATATATATATATATATACACAGTGAAGAAATAGAGCATACCACTTTTCCATTCTTTAATTTTCTACACTTATCTTATACACCATTTTATTGCTATTTCAAACTCCAAAACTCATTTCTACAACATCTGATCACTAATAATCATCAAATACTAAACTAACATTATATCCATATTTTTATCCCAATAACACAGTGTTCATAAATATATACACGTAAGCCCCATGTTCATGCAGATGACAGTGAATTCATCAAATTCATTTCATAAATCCACAACTCCAAAGGATTTATTCACTACTTGTTGAAAACTCCAAAATCTTCAATTATCTTCAAGCCCTAAACTCCATGCAAAATCACATTCTCCTCTATAAAAACTAACCCACTTTTAGTTTTTCTTAGGCAGAAGAACAATTGCAGTATGGTAAAGGAAGGAAAAGCAAAGTAATTCCTCATAAGGAATTTTATGGAAAGCTCTGTGTGTTGAAGACAATCTGAAGGAGGTTACAACGAAAGAGAAAGAACTTAGGAAAAACACTAACTCCTATTCACTCTTCAGATAACTCGAACTAACTCCAAACAAATTATAAAAGTAACTTACTAAAACAGTGACACTTGTCACTTTTCTAAGGTCTAACTCTAACTAAGTTTCGTTTGAAACTAACTCCATTAACTCTATCTTTACAATATAACTATCTACAATCATCATTAATTCCTATTCCTATTTTCCATAAATTTCCATAATTCTCTAAAATTTCTGAAAATAAATCCTAAAATCACCAAAATTAAAAAATATTACAATCACACTAATCAATAATATTTCCAACATAAACAAATTCAATTCTCAAAAATTCCCAAAAATCACAACTCAGTCCAATTATACCCGGAAAATGTCAATGAATGCATGTACAATCATATGAATGCACAAAAATGTGCATGTCCCAATTAACTCATGCATGATGTGCGTTTTCCTAATTTCTTATAAATTTCCCATAATTCACAATTCTAGCCCTAACATGGGTAATGGGATGTTACAATATATTTATACATACATGAATGTTTTTGGAAATTTGAGGATGAATAAACATGGGTTTAAAGTTAAGGAAATCATAGGGTAAGATGATGTCGTGCTTTTAGTGGGATTAAAATGGGAAGTTGATAGTGATATATGTGTATATATATACACTCTGTTTTCCCTCTTCACTGTTCACATACGTGATTATATTGATAAATTTGTGAATGAAGTTATGGATATCACAGTACCAAAGGTTTGAGTTTGTTTGGGGGATTAAGATATTCACATGATTGAGGTCGTGATTCAAAGAAGAGGAGTAAGGTGTATTAAGTTTAAGTGAATAAGAAATTATTAATAAGAGCAAGTAATGCTAGAAAAGGAATGATGAGTGATTGATTTATGAAATGAAAATGAGCATAAGTTATAAAGTTGATAAAGTACCCGGGATTGTCATTGAGCATACATTGTACATAGTCCATATACACATTTGTGCATAAATAAATGCTTATAATTGTGCAATTATTAACATGTGTATTGCATAAATAGGATGTGCAGGATAAACGTCCACTTTCAGACGTTCCAGAACTTGGAAGCAAATACTAATCTAGAGCGTACTATGAGTAGACCAGATGGTCTAATTTCATTGTTTGTTTTGTTTAAATTTTTCTATTAATTGACTATTGAATGCTCTTATAAATGTGATTGATTGTGTTGAATTCCGGACAGAAGATCCAATGATTGTCATGTTGATTGGGATATTGAAGTGCTACTTGTATGTGAATGAGATAAAATAAGTGTGAATAATATGATTGTTAAATGTCACACCACGGTCCGATGACAAATGTGTTTTGAATATATATTTGTATATGAATGAAAGTGTGATTCTCAACTTTAATGTTGAATGCTGGACTAAGGTCTGATGATATGTGAATGTGAGTGAATGGGAATATGCAAATGTAATTTATGCATTTCATTTCATGAATGCATGGAACATAATGGCAGTTATGACCAGAGTAGCCACTGATCAGAGCTTAAAGCTCAACATATGAAAAAGAGCCTCGAGCTCAAAAGTGATTAAGAGCCTAAAGCTCACTATGTAAAATGAGCCCTGTATTGCTATCGAATAAGGTATAGTTAGTAATGAACCCGGTATCCAATGGATACGAGATAGTTTAGGCACTCGGTCACAACAAAGTAATAAATGAAAAGTGGGTCTTATGTGCAATGCATATGCATAATATGAATGATTAAAGTGCAGTGAATGTGAAATGTGAAATGTTTTGAATGTGAATTATGTGATATGTAATTGGGTGAGCCATCGATGATGGTCACTCACTGTGTTCGCAAAACTTACCCAAAATTTGCAAATATTTTTCAGGATCAGAAGAAAAGACCCCGTTAGGCATATGGGAGTATCCCTACATCATACAAGTGAGGTATAGACATTAGGATCAGTTCGCGCGTCTGCATTATATTTCTTTATTTTCTTACTGAATTGTATTTTTCACAAATTTTGTATTAAGGAATATATTATGAAATTATTGTACAATGTGTATGTGAATGTAATCATGTTGTATTGACATTATGATTGTGAGTGTTTTGTTTTTGGAATGGGCCCTAGTTATTAACAAAATTATGATGATTTGAAAAATGTTTATGGAATAAAGTGAGCCCTATTTGATGATTGATTTTCGCATACTATGTTTGTGTTTTCAAAAAAAAATTATAGTAAGTTTTGAATGATTAAGTGCTCTAGCATGCCACCCTTACGGGGCACGGTCTCAAATATCACTCAGGATGTCAGGCACGTGTCTTGCAGAAGTGGGGTAATACAAAGATATATGGGAATTTAAAAGAAAAAATACAACACCATATATACAAAATGCAATACACCAACAACAAATTAAAGATCATGCATGTGTGAAATGCAACGTACAAGTAGAGGACCTAGTGTTTTGAAAAATAAATAAAAGTAGCCAATCCTTTTTTGGCAACGACACAACTTCCATAAAAAAATGCATTTAAGAAAAGGAGAGGCGAAGGCATCATCAAGCTTAAGAGCCCATCCAAGAGGAACTAACACAAAGCTTTGAGGATTCCACCTCCAAATCACAATTTTACTGCAGAAATTTTGCAACTGTTTGGAGCCATTTTCTTTATCTCTATTTGATTCTCTCATGAGTTTGTCTAGGGTTTATGCTTTTGGATTGCTTGGCATGTTGATTTATGGATAGAACCTTAATTTCTCTTAGGGATTTGATGTTTTGGTGATGCTTTAACATTGAATTTTACTGGAATCCATGATTGAAAATTTATATCCTTATTGATTTTCCTTAGGTTTACTTGTTCTTCCTTTAGATCATTGGAAGTTGACTTGATATAAGTTCACCTTTGGAAAAGGGGGGTTTTATTAGAAGATTGAAGGAAATTTTGGCTAGGATTTTCTTATGAGTTAAGAGACCCAAGAAACTTAGGAGGTGAAAATAGAAGGTTTGGGTTTGGAACTTAAGAAACTCTAGGAAGAACTTAAGTAAGGGATTACTAAGTGATTTCTAGAGTAGATAGATTAATTCACCTTTGGGAGAAGGGGATTAATTACTCTTAAAACCCACATACACGGTTAGGATTTTTTAATTGTGGAGGATAGCTAAATCAATATTAAGGTTAGCGAAAACATCATTCCCTAGGAGATAGTCATTCACCATTGAAGTTAATCCTTTTAATTAGTCAATTGATGCACTTTCTTCTTAATTAGTTATTACATAGATATGTCATATTCATAGTTATTTTGGTTGCATTGAATTGTGTAGTTGCTTAGAAATTCATTTGAGTTTGTAATAATTCTTTACATTGCTTTTAATTTCCAAAATTTCACCCAACTCGATTCTAAACATCGTTAGCTAGCGTAGATTTAAACTTTTTCATAATCCCTATAGACATGACTCGATTCTTACCAATTTATTACTCACTTCGACAACTGTGCACTGGCAGTTTATGAACAGTTTTTCTCTAAACTTTTGTCATATTCCTATATTATGTGATATTACTAATGTTATAAATCATTCTAAAAATCCTGTGCATCATTCTAGGACTAAGCATATAGAAATCAAACATCATTTTCTTAAACATCATGTTTTAGAAGGAACCATTGATCTTTTGCATGTTAATACTGAGAATCAAGTAGCTGACATTTTCACCAAGCCACTCTCTGAAGATAAATTATGCATGTTAAGAAAAGAGCTTGGCATTTCCAAACTCTCTTATATTATTTCTGTATAAATATTCTCTGCTACTTATCTTTGCATTTCATTTAACAAGCTGACATTTTAAGTGACACATGTCGTAGAAGTAGGAAGTCATTAATGGCTTTATTTTACCCTTTTCAAAAACACCACCACAATCTGCCAACTTTACATGCGCGTCTGTTAGAAGATATGTAAGTGATTATGCTTCCTCTTATGGACTGTACGTCTACTCATCCTCTCACAAGATCAACGCTCAAGAATCACTTAGTATATCCTATGCAAACTTCTCTCATCTCTGTCATTCTCATTTACGTCGCTCATTCTCTCTACACTCTAACTCTCTACATTCTTGATTTAAATAAAGAATCTACTCAGTTGATTAAATGACCACAGACTAGAGGAAGTTATGTAAAACAAGCCGAGAAAAGTTCTGAATAAAAAGAAACCATGGATGCTGAAAAGAAAGAGGAAGAATAAGACAGAAAAAGAAAAAGGGAAGAAATAAAGAAAGGCAAAGTGCTCGTAACTAAAGATACTATTGATAGAAAAGAGCTTCCTCAAAAAGAGATATTTCCCAAAGAAAAAAGGGCAAAGAAACTAAAGAGATATTTCCTAAAAGAAAGGTGGTTCCTAGGCAAATCTTGCCTCCTATAATGTTTGATGACATAGGTATACCAATCTCTCCTTACTTGTTGCCATTGGTTGGGAAAATTTTCTGAAATTAGATGAGACAGCATGTGATGAGCTAGTCAGGATATTCTACAATCACATGAAAAAGGAAGAAATTAATGGAAAGCTAGCCATTGTCTCATGGGTGCATGAACGTGAAAGTTTAATTTTTGAAGAAATCTTAGGAGATATACTGGAAGTAGCTTTTATAAGGAGAACTAATTTTTCCTGTCATAAGTGGGACGATGATGATTTGGAGTTAGTTGAAGTAGTCAAATCTCTTTGCCTTCATACTGAGAACACCCAGTACGAGAGACCCTGGAGTAAAAAATTAGATTTAATATCATGATGCCTTGCATCACTTTTAGCTACTTCAATCTTTCCCAAGAGTAGCTCAGTTAAAAGGTGTAGTTTGCTAGACACTTATGTGGTGTATAATTTGTTGAAAGGGAACATAATTAATCTTCTAGCTATGATCTGGAGGTTCATAGTGGATAAAGTGAATCATAAGAATACCACCATTTTTCTAACTTATGGGATGTTGCTCACCAAGACTTTCAACCATTATGGTGCTCCTTTTGTAAATCTGAATTGGTATGCTTCGGCTAAGTTTCACCCTTCCATTCCTTATCAATTTGGATACAAATTGCAAAACAATATCTGGGTAGTCAAAAGATCTGAAAGAGTAGTAAAAAAGCCTAGATCCTGCACAGATCAACAAACTCTTGTTCCTCCTCATGATGAAATTAGTGCAAAACTCCATTAACAACTGCAGAAAATTCAAGCCAATCAAACACAAAAGTGAGAACAAATAAATAACAAGCAAAATTAGCTTTTTGACATGCAGATTTTGCTAAGAAAATCCTTTGATTCCTTTCATTAACTCTGTTGCTATTCTTGTTTGCCTAGCTTATTGAACTTGATGAAATGGGGAGAGTTTATGTTGATAATTTTTTTCATATTTCTACATATATGATGATATATTTCTCATCATATATGTGACTAATTCTACTGTTGAACTTGTGATGATCTATGATATATAAAAGATAGGTTCCTTTCTTAAGAGACAAGTTCCTTCTTATTATGTTTGAACATATAAAAGTCACGGGGATCTTCCAAATTCATCTATCATCTCTTTGAATTTTGAAAAATATATCTATAATTGCTTGTCATCATCACAAAAGGGGGAGATTGTTTGCTCAAGGTTTATATTTAACGATTTTAATGATAACTATATAATATTTCAAAATTTAAATTAGTTTTATTTCCTTTTATTATTAACAAGTTAATTCTCAAAAGGAAATAAAATCATAAGAAATGTGCTTCCTTTCTTATAGGAACCTTCTTTATGAACTTACTTTATTAGAAATGGTTTATCTAAAAAGATCCTAATAATTATGAAGGTCATATATTAGCTTTGTGATCACTGGAAGAATTTTAGCAAAGATAAGTGTCAAAATTATTCAGATTCAAATCAATTCAATTGACTAAAGATGTAACTGAAACAACGACTAATTAAAGAAATGACTATTTAAGGAAGAGCTAATGCAACTGTGAATAAGAAGGAATGGACAATACAGAAACTTGCGAAGCTATATTGTGGAAACTCATCAAAAGCATATACATTTTTTAAAGTGATATTCTTGTAAAAAATTCTTTTCTGCGTTAGAAAGTGAAATTCTGTTGAGAGAGATTACTAAAGCTCATATCGAGCAAACCTTATTTTTATTTAAGAGCTTGTAGACACTAGTGAAATACTACTAATGTGCAAGGTTGAAGAACCTTGAAAAACATTAACTTGTGAGCTTGTAGAGACTCATCAAATTACTACTTGAATTTATAATGAAACACTCAAGTCGGATACTTAGGGACTAGACGTAAGCTTGGGTTGTAAGTCGAACTAATAAAAATTGACTACATCATCCTCTCTCTTCTCTTAACTTTAAAATTTTTTCAGTATATGGTGTGTGTTTATTTCAGCAAGAGGGTCTTTCACTTTATAATAGTCTCCTTTTGTTTTGAACTTGCAAGAAGTTCTTTTTAGTTTTAACAGTTGCCTTCAATTTTTAAATTGTTTTAACAAGATTTATCATTTAATAGGCTCCTTACATTTAAGTAGGTTTGTAACACGCATATACCCCCTAGGAGGATATTGCGAGTGCCACACACACAGAACATACAGAATACAAAACATTCCAAAACATATGAAACATTTCATACATGCATTTCCAAAATCTTAAACAAACATACATTACATATCATTCCAAACTTGTTTAAAACATACATACATTATATCACATGAACATAATACAAATTTAATTCAAAAACCGAAACCAACCTGAAAATAGTTATTACAAAACTTACAATAATTTAGAGTCATAGACTTTATATACAAGTCAAAATAACTCAAAATATATTTTTATCAAAATAAGACTCAGACTCCATTAGCCGCGGTTGACTCATCCTAGTCCTTAAGTCTTTCTCTTTGAACCTACATGGGGCAAATCTACCATACTAAGCATACAACTTAATGAGTAATAGCTAATCTACATTAAAAGATTACTTTAACAAGAAATCAAACATAATACATTTCAGAATAGGTTTTATAAAATTAATAGAACTACATAACAAAAGAGGGTATAAACCCTTCAGAATCAAAACACAATTTGGTTTATGTCATAATCAAATGGATATCAGACTACAAAATTAGATGACTGCTAAATCCATTTATATAAGCGAGTAATAGGACTCATACCGAAGAGACTGAAGTCTCAACACCAAAGTGTCCAGAAGAGACCAAATTCTCGACAACGAAGTGTCAATAGTAGAAGACACCGAAGTGCCATTAACAGAAGACACTGAAGTGTCACAGAAGTAGCTGCAGACCCTTCTAGGCATTCCTATTTACCCATAACTAGGACTCAATAGTTTTAAAACAAAACAAGGTCATTTTAGACATTTCATGTGCAAAGCAAGTAGTCAATCATATTCACATATAAGCATCACTTCCAATTATATAAACATGCATCAAACACCTCGGAAAATCATTATCCGGAATTCAGAACACAATCAACATAAATCAAATTCAACAAGTAGAACAAATTAAGGTAAATAGTACTTCAATATCACATTCATCAATCAATACCTCGGATCTTCATGTCCAGAATTAGTACACAATTCAGTACACATTCATCAGTATCAATTTCAATTCAGTAATAAATAAAACAAATCAAGGTGAGACCATCTTAGGTTACTCACAAAAGCTCCCTGATTGCTTATTGCCTCAAAGTCTAGGCAATATCTGGAATCGGTCACTCTAAGGGTTCCTTTAAACATTCAATACAAACATATATTACTATTGTGCATAATTATGAATTCAATTATGCACATTCATGTATACTAAATATGTATGATGCATGTTCATGAAAAAAATTCAGGTTTCTTATTCTTAATCTTATCACATTATTGATCATGTGAAATCATACTCAATCCCTCAATCCAGATTTATTTCAAAATCCACCTTCGAGTCCAGTTTTCTCAATTATTCTCATCAGGCAGATGAGATAATTAGGTAATACTTCCTCCTATAAAGTTTTCCCTCTTTGTCTTAGGTTTCCAATGATACCAAGTTCATCCAATTTGGTTTAGTATTCCATGAGTTATGCTCAAAATACCACAAACTATGTACATTTAAAAATTTTGGCTAATACTTGATCATGCCTCCAAGTTGTACACCTTATAACTCTCAATTCCAATATCCAAAAATTACAAACTTTATATAAATTTAAATATAAGAGAATAAGCTACAAATTTGGTGAAGAAATCTCAGTCCAATTTAGCCTACATCAATACAGTTTATTCAATAACCACAGGACATGATTTCTGTCCCTTGTGGTGCTACAATCTAAGATTTCTTAAATCTCTTCATCTTCATAAAATCAATCATAAACATATCAATTTTCCTGATTTTTATCTTAATTAGATTTCAGGTCAGATTTGTATGACCATTTTGACCTAGAGAATGAGGTATTTAGTCAATACCTTATACTAAACAAATGTTCCAAATTGTATTAAGTGTTCAATGACATCAATTTCATACATTTTGGTTCAGTATCATTCAAGTTATAATAAAACATCTGCAAACTATTTTCATACCTTGATAGAACACCAATTTCAACTTCAAGACAAATTTCCAGACTTAAGTGCATATTTTGAATTCTATTCTTTCATGAAAAATGTAGTTCTATGTCTCTAGTTTACTATAAATCAAACTCCATCCAATTTGGATATTCACAGATCAAGTTATACCCTAAATACAGATGTATGTTCAGTAAAATACTGCATATATCGTATTCCAATGACCATAATCCTTCATCTTGTTAATCAATCACCATATTTGCTTCTTCTTTCACCACCCACACATGCATCAACACCATCAACACCATTTACATATGCTGCACTCCCCAAGCATGAAAATATACACCATTCGTGCATGCATTCAGTTACAAACATTAAAACCTCAACAGAAATTATTTACACTATCATAAAACTTAAAGCTTTACTTACTTGGTTTATACTTTAGAAAAATTCTAGAAATGGGGAGAGGAAATAAGAAGGAAGATGGTTTCAGTGAAACCAAAAAGAAAGACTTGCAGAAACATTTTTTATTTTTTATTTAATGCCTAGGTATTTCACTAGTGCTTTAACACGTCTCCATTGTATGTCTTCCACTTGTCCACCAGATAAGCTACCATTTGTCTCATAGCTATAAGTCCATTTGTCACTCCATAATTTGTCTATTTGTCAATTAGTTTCTAATACAATTGTCACTCTTTTATTTGTCTCTTATTTTTCCTAGTCCACAAATACCCCAAATTTTCAGAAATTTCCTAAAATTCACTAAAAATTTCAAAATAATACTAATAGTCTCCAAATAAAATTTTAACGCAAATAATCCATAATTCACATTTTAATCGCAATTAGAAACCAATTATACCCGAAAAGTGTCATGAATGCATGTGCAATTATTTGCATAAGTCAAAACTCATAAGCACAAATCAGCGAATACTCAATTATGCGAAGTATATGATGTACTGGAAATTCCTAAATTTTCTAACCCCTAACATGGGGTGTTACAATTCTTCCCTCCTTAAGAAATTTTTCCTTGAAATTCATACCTGATTCGAATAATTGTGGATACTGAGCTTTCATGGTTTCCTTTGGTTCCCATGTTGCTTCCTCAAGTCCATGGTGTTGCCAGAGGACTTTTACCAAAGGTACTGACTTGTTTCTAAGTTGTTTAACTTCTCTGGCTAATATAGAAATTGACCCTTCTTCATACAACAAATCTGGTTGCACCTAAATTTCTTGCACAGGAATCTTATGTGCAACATCAGACCGATATCTTCTTAACATAGAAATATGAAATACATCATGTAACATGGATAATTCTTCAAGAAGAGCTAGTTGATAAGCTACTGGTCTAATTCTTTTCAGAATTTCATAAGGACCGATGTATCGCGGACTAAGCTTGCCTTTCTTCCTAAACCGAAGTATGTGTTTCCATGGTGATACTTTCAAGAATACTTTATCTCCTACCTGATACTCAATATTTCTTCTTTTTATGTCAGTATAGGATTTCTGTCGATCACTAATAGCTTTCAACCTTTGCTGAATAATCTGAATCTTTTCTTCTGTATCTTTCATAATTTCTACCCCGATCATCTTATTTTCACTTAACTCAGTCCAACATACCGGAGTTCTACACTTCCTACCATACAATGCTTCAAAAAGTGTCATGCCAATGCTCGTCTAATAATTGTTATTGTAAGCAAACTCTATCAGAGTCAGATAGTTATCCTAACTCCTGAGAAACTCTAACACACAACCCCGCAACATATCTTCCAATATTTGTATAACTTGTTCAGATTATCCACTTGTCTGGGGATGAAAAGCAGTACTAAACTTAAACTGAGTTCCCAGAGCCTTTTGTAAACTTTTCTAGAATCTCAAAGTAAATCGAGGATCACGATCTGAAATGATAGACAATGGTACTCCATGCATTCTCACTATCTCATTTACATACAAATCTGCAAGCCTATCTAAAAAATAGTCAGGACGAAAAGGCAGAACATGAGCAGATTTGGTGAACTTATCTACAATCACCTATATAGCATCATACTTCCTTTGAGTGAGAGGAAGTCCAATGACAAAATCCATGGTAATGTTATCCCATTTCCACTAAGGAATAGAAATAGGATGTAACAAACCAGATGGAACCTGGTGCTCAGCTTTAACCTGCTAGCATGTCAGACATTTTGCTACATAATCCACAATATCCCGTTTCATACCTAACCACCAGTAATACTGCTTCAAATTCTGATGCATCTTGTTCCCACCCGGATGCATAGTAAATAATGTATTATGAGCCTTAAACAACAACTTCTTCTTCAATTCATCATTAGCTGGCTCACACAACCGATCCTTATAATAGAATTCACCATCTCCTTGCTTAGAAAAATCAGACTGTTTACCTTCCTGAGTAGCCAAGATAAGTTGTTGTAAGTTATCATCAGCTCTCTGAGCATCACAATTTTCTTGCCTCAATTTAGACCTTGCTTTCAACTGAGCTATTAAAGCTCCATCAGACTCAAGTTCCCATTCACCTCGCTTCATTGATAATGTTAAAATTGTCATCTGACTCAAGGCATCTGCCACAATATTAGCCTTACCTAGATGATAATCCACAATACAATCATAGTCCTTAAACAGTTCCAACCAACATCGTTATCTCAAATTGAGTTCTTTGTGGTTAAGCAGATACTTCAGACTCTTATGAGCTATGAAAATTTTACATCTTTCACCATACAAGTAATGCCGCCAAATTTTTAAGGCAAACACTACCACTGCAAGCTCCAAATCATGTGTAAGGTAATTCTGTTAATGAGTCTTTAGTTGCCTAGAGGCATAAGCAACTACCTTTCCTTCCTTCATTAAAACACAATCCAAACCAGTTCCAAATGCATCACTAAACAAAACATACTCCTTACCAGAAATAGTTTGGACCAATATAGGAGCCTTAGTAAGCATACTTTTCAGCTGATCAAAGCTACTCTGACATCTATCAGACCATTAGTACTTCCCTCCCTTCCATAACAATTTAGTTTAAGGGGATGCTATCACTGAAACCGTAACAAACCGTCGGTAATAACCAGCTAGACCTAGAAAACTTCTCACTTCTGTCACATTTCGTGGTGGCTTCCAATTAACAATCGCCTCTATCTTACTAGGATCCACTCTAATTCCTTCAGAAGAGACAACATACCCTAGAAATGATATCTCCTGAAGCCAGAAATCACACTTACTCAGCTTAGCATACAACTGCCTTCCCCATAAGGTCTGTAATACAATTCAAAGATGTTCAGTATGGTCCTATTCATTCTTAGAATAGACCAGAATATCATCAATAAACACCATAACAAACTGGTCCAAATAAGGCCTCAACACTCTATTCATTAGATCCATAAATGTTGCTGAAGCATTAGTTAACCCGAATGGCATCACTAGGAATTCATAATGTCCTTAACGGGTCCTAAACGCAGTCTTTGGTACATCCACATACTTTACTCGAAGTTGATAGTACCCCGATCTCAGATCTATCTTTGAAAACACTCCTGTATCTTTCAACTGATCAAATAGATAATCAATCCTAGGCAACGGATACCTATTCTTCACTGTGACTCTATTCACCTGTTTGTAATCAATGCACATCTGTAGTGTGCCATCCTTCTTCCTAACAAATAACACCGGTGCTCCCTACGGTGATACACTGGGTCGAATAAATGCTTTATCAAGAAGCTCTTATAACTGCACCTTCAACTCCTCCAACTCAGTAGGAGCCATTCTATACGGTGCTTTAGATATAGGAGCAGTACCAAGCATGACTTCAATAGATAACTCCGCTTCCCTTTTAGGAGGGAGTCCCGATAATTCCTCAGGAAATACATCTAGAAATTCATTCACTATAGGAATGTCAAGCATTTTTCCACCCTCCTTCTTAGAATCAAGCATGAAAGCTAGATATGCTTCACAACCCTTCCTGAGAAGCTTTCGGGCTTACATAGCAGATACCACATTAGCAAAGGAGTAAGTGCAGACACCATGCAATATTACTTTAGACTAATCAGATCTTCTAAACATAACTATCTTATCCTTACAGTCAATTACTGCCTGATGCTTTGATAACTAATCCATACCCAGAATCAAATCAAATTCATGAAAAGGAAATCAAATCAGATCTGCTACATAATCATTTCCTTGAATCATAATTGGACAATTCCTATACACCTAATTAACCAACACACTACTACCCAGAGGACTGGTTACCTAGATATCATACTCTAACTGATCTATAAGCATCTCCTTATCAAACACTTCTCCATCACAGATATATGAATGTGAAGATCCAGGATCAATTAATTCATACATTTCAGAATCAAAGAGAGAAACCATACCAGCAATGACATCTGGTGCATCCTGATCCTCACGAGCTTTCAGTGCATAAGCTAGAGCCGAAGCAGTAGGCACAACTGGTCGATATACTATTTTCGATTGGTTACTCTGATTCGGTCTATTCTGCCCAGATCCTCCTCGACCTCTACCTCGTCCTCTATTCCCAATAGACGCATGAAAGACCTCTTGATTGGCTTATGATGTCTGAGCCTGGTTGAGAGGGCAACTGGATATCTTATACTTAGTACTACCACAGTGAAAAGAGGCTCCCGTATCCCTTCTGCAAACACCCCAATAATGTACAGAACAATCAGGACACTCCGGGGGTTCAGAATCTCGGCCTCCAGATGACCCCCTACCAGAACCAGCCAAAGAGGGAAAGTTTTGTCGCCTTCCTCGTGTCACAAATCTCTGAGTATTTTTCAGTGTAGAAATAATACCTTCCTGACTTCGTTTTCCCGAGGACTGGCCTCCTCTACCAAAACCCCTTCTCTGACTTCTTTCTCTCCTAACTATCTCCTATCTCTCAATTTTTATTGCAACCTGTACCAGCTAATGGTACGTCACTTGTTGCAACAGAGTAATTGCTGCCAGATGCTCCTTAATGGAATCATGCAATGCATCTTCAAACTGGTGATATCGAAACTCCTCAGTAAGCATAGATTCAGGGGCATACTTACTGAGTTGGTTGAACTCCCGATCATACTCAGCAATTGATAAGTTTCTCTACATCAAGTTTAGAAATTACTTCCATTTATCCTTTTTGTAAGCCTCTGTCACATACTTAGCTTTAAATTCTTAGGCAAAGGAATCCCAATTCAGAGGTATCAGCATCCGAGGACTCCTTAGAACGAACTTCCACCATTCATAAGCTACTCCCTGTAAAAGGGAAATAGCACAATGCACCATCAGCTCAGCTGGACAACTGATCTCATCCAGTACCCTCTTTATCTTCTCAATCCAGAACTCAACCCTTTTAAATTCCTCCAAAGATGTCCCAATATATTCTTCAGCTCCATACTTCCTTAACTGATCAATTGGAGCCTTAGGTGTTGTCATCCGATGCAACAACATCATCATATCCTGGGACAGCTTAATCAAAGCCTCTCCTTGAGCTGGAGGAGGAGGTGGCATCCTAACTTCACCTCGATTAACCCCCAAAGATCCAGGTATTTTTGGACGAGTTTGGCCCGGCTGATTTCTCTCAGCAACTTCGTCAACAGAGTCATGAGATCCTTCCATTGTAAATTCTATAGACAAAACATGGTACACCGCATTAGGCCAAACCACAACTTGTACACTCAATAGAAGCAATAGTTAAGCGCTGGTTAAACCAGAATTGCCTAAACCATGCTCTGATACAAAAAAGTGTAAAGCCTACATATACCTCCTGGGAGGATATTGCGAGAGGGTATAACAGAATTGTTCAACACAAGAGGGTATAAAACCTTCAGAAATAGAATACATTTTAGTTATACCAAAATCAAACTGATATCAGAGTACAATATTATAAGACTACTAAATCCACTTACAGAAGTGGGTAACGGGACTTATACAAAAGATACCATAATTAGTATCATATAACAGAAGAGACTTACGTCTCAATAACAGAAGACACCGAAGTTTCAATAACAGAAGATACCGAAATGTCACAGAAGTAGCTGCAGACCCTTCTAGGCATACCTATTTACCCATAACTAGGACGCAATAGTTTTAAAATAAAACAAGGTCATTTCAAACATTTCATATGCAAAGCAAGTAGTCAATCATATTCACATGCAAGTAGCACTTCCAATGATATAAACATGCATCAAACGCCTCAGAAAATCATTGTCCGAAATTCAGAACACAATCAGCATAAATCAAATTCAACAAGCAGAACAAAGTAAGGTAAATAACACTTCAATATC